>JACDRP010001274.1:0-10676 GCA_013841185.1 Hycleus phaleratus | reverse complement strand
GCGGTGTGGCTTTTATATTTTCATTATACAAATTGTTATTTTCCCAACACTATATGGGGGTGTAAATGTTATTATAGTTTAAATTCGATTCGCTATATGAAAATTGTGAATATAAACAACTCCAAGGGTTGTTGTTGACCTCACGACTCTGATTTGATATTCTTCGAATAGCAATAAGAATAACAAACATACATAAATTATCAAGTTTGACATTATTTTCGGCTTTATAATGTTATTTCTCGCTAGAAGACCACCCTTTGTTGTCGATAATACAATTAATTGCAGGGTTGATACAATCTCGGTGATGGGGGAGAGTTTGCTTGGTGCATCCACCAAAATTGGCAGAAACTCGAATAAACTGAAACTCCGGATTTGTTGTGAGCTTTTCATAAATCTTTTGATTTCAAGTAGCCGTCTCTTAAACGAATTTGCTAAATTAAGTTAAACCAATAAAATTGGAGCAAAGCGTAGAATACAAAGATGAATATTGAAAGAAGAACAGGACGAAATAGATGGGAGATTTCCAGGCGCATCCACCAAAATTGTCGTTTTTTGGTATTTGAAAACTAGCACTAAATTAACCGAATCGGCTTTACGTCTTCAATTGGCTGATAATCGGGGGTAATAAAATTGAAATAAAATAAAATAAAAGTTGAAATCGGGCTGTAGGGAGAGCGCTAAAGAATTCCCCGGCGCATCCACCAAAATTGACACAAGATTTTTCATATCATTTCAACGACTTTTTTAAAGTAATAATCGTGGAAATTTTTTCTAGAATCACCAGATGAGACTACATTTGGACCCTTAGAATAAAATTTACCATTTTTCAAGCCAATAGAGCCGGAATAAAGCTTACAATTAGATGCTTCTGGTTTTATAATTACGGAATTTCCACAAAATTTGCTAACTCTATTTCTGTTTCTGCTATTTTTTAAACGGACGTATAAGTAAAATTTATAATATTCGACAAATACGAATTTATCGAAAGTTGAAGGCCCGGAGTACATCGTTTTCGACGCGCTATCCGGAAATTGCCAATTTCACGATTTTTCAACGATTTTCTTAAAGTATCCAGAAAATTGTAATGTTTCAAAATTTCCCGGTAAATTTGTTAATTTTGCGTTTTTCTTTTACAATTTCCATTTTTAATTCCGCTCCTGTTTCCGTTCAAATAGACGAATACTGAAAAATTAACGAAACTTCCTGGCGCACCATCGTGTTGAAATTTTAATATTTTCAGTGCGGTAAAAAAACTAACGCTCAATTAATTAAATTTGCGTTGCTTCATTAATTCTTCAATAATAGAGAGCAATAAGATTGAATTTATAAGAATCAAGGCCGAGAAATAAGGAGAATGTGAGATGAGAAGTTCCCGGCGCATCCACCAAAATTAACACAAACCCTTCTGACATTTTAAGTGACATTTTTCAAGTTGCTGTGTTGAAACAATACCGTAAAACCACCAATTTAATCTATTTTTCAGTTTTTATAATAAAATATTTAGAAGTCTGATCTAATTGGCTAAATTTACCTTTTTTTTTTTTTTAAACGAACACTGTCATTGAGTTGCAAATATAAGTTCTTATTTGCAACAAGCTGGCGAGCAATTCGAAGAACATTTCAAGGATTTGTAGGCGGGTTTCTGGAGATCATTTGAGTAGAATTTGGACCTTGTAGCTTACCGAGACGTCTATCAAACGACATTCGTTTTCAACAATGCTGCTATTGAAAGCGAGCTAAATAACTCACAACACTCTTTTTGTAAATCGTAACATCGTCAGAAATGAGCGTTTTTAACCAACTTGCTGATGAGCTACGCGGTTCAAATTTTGCTAAACTAATTTCTGTGTGTCCCCAAATATTTTATGAATACGTCGTCAAATTTAAATTGCTCTAAGAACGTATTTTCGAGGTGAATAACGTGGTATAGCCGGAATGGAGCTTGCAATACAGGAATTAATACCGAATGAAAAGCTTGCGATAGAACCCAACTTTCTGTTTGGATTTATTTCCCAACGAATGATACGAATAAAGTTGTCTTTAATAGATTCAACAGGCTTTAAAAGTCTTTTATGGTCTGTTTTACAATGCTCCACAATATTGATTAAATGGGGATTTAAAATTTGTTTTACAATTTAGAAAAATTCCCAGAAATTTCGTTGAATTTCGTTCGAATTAATTGTAATCTCTCTATATTGTTGCTTGTTCCGGAATTATTTTCCAATAATTAAACAGAAAGTATATGGAAATATTTCCTACCAACATTTTACATTGTTGCCTTTACTGGATTGTTAAAACCTTAAATTAATCTAAAATTTTCATTTTGTTGTAAAATAATTACAACCACCAATATCCGATTTAATATTCTTATCGTGTAGACGGGAACAACATCGGTGTGTTTGTTTGTTCACCAATTTTAATTACCACAACCCTTTAATTTCAGGTCATAACCAATGGTTGGCAACAACAACAACGACAAAAACTCCACAATTTTGTAATTTGTGTTGTTTGTTTACAGTTTAGTTAGACGTAAATCTAATCTGTGCAACATTCCATTATTATTGTTATTATTATTGTAATTCTCCGTTTATCTGATTCTGACCTGATATTTTGATTAAAATTCACCAACTATGTATAGTGGAAACGTGGTTGTTGTCACAATTCGGTCGATTTTAAAATTTAATTCACGCCATCGGTTATCGGTGACATTGTCGAAATGAGAACGACTTATTGACAGGGCAACTTAACACACAACATTCGATATTATTAAATTTTAAAATCGAACTTCGCTGTAAGGACCACGTCAACAAAACACCCTCGTTCGCTTATCAACAAACGCTGATAAAACGATGACATTTAACAAGTCTCTATTAGTAATAGTCGTCGGAGACGAAATGAAACAACATTCGGTTTGAATGTTGTTTTTATCTTTCGATATTGCCAGTGTCGATTCGTTAAATTTTACTGAAATCATCCCAGCAACATATATATAGAGAGACGGGTATTCGCGTATAAATTTTCAAATAAGTCTGCAGTCCATTGTTCGTGCATTATCCTAATTGGATTCTCGACATATCTCAGACGATGTTAGAGAATTACTAGAAAGTTGTAAATAGTTATTTCGAATTCAATTGGCTCTGTTTAAATTGCAATACTCGAGTATGTTTCTATTAAAAACTGTACTTTCTCAAACGGAATTTTAAATCAATAAAAACAGTGCCGGGCAGGACCGTTTTGACCGTGGAGATCCAAATACCTGCATCGATATGGCGTGCGACAAACGCTTATATTTAATCAACGGTTTTTTGCTTGTTTTCCAAAGAGATTCTAATGTTCGCAACGGAATATGGGAAATTTTAAGGTGCAATTTTCCAAAACATGCTCCTTAAAATTTCCTTACTAACGCTACCTTATTTATTTATTAAAACAAGTCATCTATTATTGAGTATTGGCAATGTTTCGACCCTTCAGTTTTTGGCAATTTTCCGGAAAATTAGCAAGCCAATTTGAAAATTTCTTGCAGATTTGGAAAGTACTTTCCTTTTTCTATATGTGTTGCGAAAATTAGTCGTAAATTTATAATATTGGCTAAATTATCGGCGACAATATAGAAAAAATCATACTCCTAGATTTTCGTCTATAAATTCAAATCCAAGGGAAATTTTCCAAAACGGAAAACTTTTCTAATGCTCCTTCAAATGTTCGTTTCAATGATGTCCAATTCATTACAAGACAGTTTCAAACAAGTATCGATTCGCATTGTTTGGAAAGCAAATTGAAAAATCGTGTAATACAAGCCCTTCAAATTTGGGCAATTTCCCGGAAAACTAGCCAACCGATTGGAAAATTTCATAAATATTTGGAAAACGCCTTCGATTATCTACCAACTCTGTAAGAATCATTGAAAAATAAACAACACTGATGAGGAAAAATATAAAAATATTGTAGAGTACTCCGAAGAGACATGCTTTTAAAATTTCCCTCTATATTTTAAATTCAAATCAAATTTTCCTAAACAAAAAACTCTCTCTAATGCTCCTTGAAATGCTCTTTCCCATGCTGTTTTATTCATTGCAATATGTTTTCAAACACGGGAGAAATCGATTATTAAATACTTAGTTAGGACACCAATTGGAAAATAGGTGTAATGTTCAACTTTTTGGAAATTTCCCGGAAAACTAATTGGGAAATTTCTTTAATATTTAGAGAGCGCTTTCTACTCTCAATAAAGTTTGTCAGAATTATTAAAAAATAAACAATATTAGTTAAGTTATGAGGAGAGATATAAAAATATTGTAAACTATTGCGGAGAAATATGCTTCAAAATTTCCTCTGCAACTCAAAATTAAATCGGAATGCTCTGAAACGAAAACAGCCCTAAATCCACCTTGAAATGCTCTTTCTAAATCTGTTTCAATTTTTGCGATATTTCCAAAAATAAACGAGATATCGCTTATTAATTGTCTGGCATGTTTAAATTTAAATTGAAAAGGCAATGGAATGGGCCTCCCAACGCAAACCCCCGTGCATCCGCGCTATCCAGCACGGGCCTGAATAAAAACGTTGAAATCAAGAGTTTGGCTTTTGTAATAAATCACATTGATAAAGCACAATTGTTGATTTGTTGATTAACAAAACTATACAATTAATTAATATTAATTTTGACATAATACTATTATTATTTGATTAAATAGCAATATAAATCGCCGTGTATTTGTAATTTTATTAGCGCGATGTTTGGTTGTAAATAAGTTAAAATATAAGCTCCCATCGTCGCCGTTGACTGTGCATATTTCTTCACTATTATACCATTAAAATTTATTATTGATTTGAAACGGTTCCCTCTCTTAAACCTATCCAAAGATTTATCACGGCTTGGAATCTTAAGATGTCTTTAATTTCCTTTGGGACACTTAGATATACCATTACGTTCTGGAATAGTGGCCCTGATGCAATGGGGAGTTTGCCATTTTGACGACAAACTCCACTATTCTCTACCAACAAACCAACATCACACAATCAATTGAATTACGATTTTTTTCTCGCACCCCTTTCTCGTCATATTGACGTTGCCAACAATTCGGGTGTGATATTTTCATATTTACATTGAAATTTAATATTGTCGACTATATACAGGGTGACTGGTATTTAAGATTGCTTGAAATGGAACATCTAAACCGCCTAGAGCAGGTGAAACCTCCCTTAGAATGGTTGCATTGATGTCTAATCTAGGAACCAGAAACGACCTATTTTAATAAAATTTCTAACCTCAAACTTCAATTTTGACTATATTAATTGGAAGTTCTCATCAAACAATGGGTTGGTAACAAAACTGTCCAGATTTCTAACCTTGCAATTCCAAATTTGTGTTTGTTGTGTTTTCAAGCGTGACAAAACGCACTTTCACCTGTTAAAGATCGTTTCGATGCCTCCCTATAACGGATAAATAATTGCCTACCCTATACCAGTCTCCATAGACACCCTGTATAAATATAGTTGTAAGTCATGCGTAATATCTGCCGATTCTAGAGCCCATTTCGACTCCAACAAACATCACCAACATACGGTATTTTCAATTTCTTATTTTGCCCACGATCATAATTTCTTCACACTAGACGCCAATAATCGTATTTCTCTCCATTTTCCTCTCAAATCCGTCGATTCATTCACAGATGAAGACTGGCGATAATGATGTGCTAACGGAACTAATCTCTACTTTATTGAAAAGAGCCGGCTTTTGTACGTTTTTCTTTTCTCCTCGTTCTCAGGTCGCTTTTCTTTCGTTGTTTTTGTTGTCATCCCCCTTGATCTTATGTTAAGTGGAATATCTGATAGGAATTTTTGATATTGAAGAAACAAGTTTAGTTGTAGAATTTCTATGTATGAATAAAGAAAATGGGTTAAATTGGAAGAATTTCCACTACGTTGGATTATTTCATATTCGGAAGTAACCAAGCGTACTGGAACGTTGTAGCTTTATTGTTTTTAAACATACAAAATTTCCAATTTTCATCTTTCAATATAGCGTTTCCAATACACACATTCAGAAAACGGGCCGAAATTGACTCGTACAAACACAATAGAATATCAAATTATAATCGCAGATGGATAAAATCGGATGTTAACGATTTCTAACGGTAATAGATCAAAAGAATTAATTGCAAATATTGTTGAATTATCTTTATTAAACTTTTTTTCTTCTTCTTCCTCCTCCAATTATGATTATTACGATAAAATTCCAAGTTGAAATCGTAAAAGCAATAGTCTAGTTGGAACGAAATTCATATATTCATGCACGTACGAGTCTCATATAGAGCATATTATAGCCCATTGCCTCTGCGTGGTTTTATTCTATACTAAGATGTGTATATGTGTAGAAGAAATAAAGTATATACAACAATATTATGCCAAATAGAATAAGTAAATAGACGAAATAAAAGAGGCACGACAAGGGGAAGCTTGACAAGTAGAATTGTTAATTTATGTTCCATACATTGTTGGCATTTCCAACTAGAAACATTCGATATTTTTCTTCTCCAACATTGCAATTTTTATGTGCTTCTAATTCAATGGATTGTAAATCGAAAGAGGGTGAAATTTGGTGGATGCGCCGGGAAATATTTGATTCGTTTGCAGCAGCTTCTGTTCTTTGAAGAAATACAAATTTAGTTTAAACATACAAAAATCTAAATCCACATTTGGTGGATGCTCTTATCTCAACACCCATTCGAAAAATATCTTAAGCAACCCCTAATTGAGTGTCCAGTATAATAAATAGTTAAAGCAATTTTCCACTAAATTCCCTATAAGCTACAAAGTTCCAATCTCATCAAAATGTAGCCTACAAAGCCTCAAAATATTCTTCAAATCACCCATGACTATGTTTCTTCGGAGAAGTGCAATATATTCTGTAATTTTCTGATCAATTACTAGAGAAAACTGATCTATTCAAGAATAATGTTGATCTACAACGTTGTCATGGTAGCGGCTCTACAAAAGATTACAGAATACGATGGAACAAGCTCTAAATTTGGTGGATGCGCCGGGAAATATTTGATTCGTTAACAGCAGTCTTTGAAGTGCAAATTTCGTTTAAATGGACAAAAATTAAGATCCGCATTTCGTGGGTGCTCTTATTTCAAAACCCATTCGAAGGACAATTTAAGGATCTATTGAGTATTATTCACTGATTCGTAGATTTTCACAATTTTCCAGGATACAGTGGTTTTACGAGAATTTTGGGATAGTAAACGTTGCGACATAGTCAACTTAAAGCAATTTTCCATCAATTTCCCTATGAGCTGCAAGGTTCTAATTTCATGAAAATATAGCCTAGAGACTACCTTGCAAATCCTCTAAATATTCTTCAAATCACCCAACTGTGTTTATGTTTATGTTTATGTTCTTTGGGGAAGTGCAATAAAGTCGTATTCTGTAACTTTCTGATCTATTACCATTGAGAAATTTGATCTATTCAAGAATAGTGTTGATCTACAACGTTGACATGGTAGCGGATTGAGAAAAGGTTACAGAATACGATAGACCTATAACTAAATTTGGTGGATGCGCCGGGAAATATTTAATTCTTGAACAGCAGTTTCTGTTTCTTTAAAGAAATGCAAATTTTGTTTAAACAGACAAAAATCAAGATCCACATTTGGTGGAGGCTCTTATTTCAATACGCATTCGAAGGATAATTTAAGGATCAATTGACTATCAAGGGTAGTAAATGATTCATTCCGTCATTCGTTGGTTTTCCGGATTTTCCAGGATAAAGTGGTGGAAAAGGGAAAGAACTATCGTACAAGGTAGTTTTACCAGAATTTTGGGATGGTTCAGCAATTTTCCTACAAACTTCTAATTTCGTCAAAATGTAGCCCAGGGACTCCCCTCAATATTCTTCAAATCAACCAACAATAGATTGTATTTATGTTTCTTTGAAGAAGCGCGATAAAGTCGTATTCTGTAACTTTCTGATTTATTACCAAAGATGAACGTTGATCTACAACGTTGTCATGGTAGCCGATCTACGAAAGGTTATAGAATACGATAGAATAAGCTCTAAATTTGGTGAATGCGCCAGGTTAACATATACAGCGTAGGCAATTAGAGCTAAAACATAAAACGGACAATTTTACGTTCAATCTGATTGTGGGAACGTTGAAGTTTTGATGAATCAAGTTTGGTGGTTGATAGGGGTGAATGATTCCGTTTTGAATTGTCAGTATAGAGGGCTTAAAGGGCTTAAAGGTCGGTTTCCATTTATCCATAATATAGTTATAAAGGACTAGATATAGAACAATTCCCAATGGAGTGTAGGGTAAGTTACCACCATACCACCATCCATATTTTATGAACATATTTCTTCAACTAATTACAACCAAATCTAGGCTACCTTCAATTTAATATTTCCACCCAATGGAGATTCAAACAAAATCCAATTAACAACAAAACAGTAGAACTAATAAAACTAAAACTAAAACAAATAAGTAAAACTAGAAGGGATAAGAAAACTACGAAGTAAACATGAGACGATACAACAAAGTTTTTTTTTTCTTTTTTGGGGGGAGAGATATGGAAAGTTTGCGGGCGAAAAGTTAAACCGATTGTTAAAAATCTTGTTAAAAATAGTGATAATACTGGTGCACCAGTCGAAATTCGATTACAAATCCTCTCTGCTGTTTTAAAGTCAACAACAACAAACAATAAACAAGATAACGTTGGTTACATTTGGCAAAAAACCGAACTTATTTGTTGAAATAACAAGATTACCGATAAAGTTTCTCTAATTTCAATTGAATCAAACGATGATTGAGATTTTTATAGTGGCATCACATATCCACAACCCCTATTTCACCCCAGATCTATTCCTAGAACAAGTTGTTTTGAATTCAATGTTGATATGTAAACGAACGCACTGATCCCACAAATTTAATTCAAATATGCACACAGCCGACACCTGTAGTCGCCAATTTCACCACAAATTCACCCCCGACAATTTTCCGGTTATAAGCCCACCAATTTTTGTAATTAAATTGAGTCTTTTGTTGTTGTATTATGCGGGGTTGGTTGGTTGAATTGAACGGAGAAATGGACATGTTGAGTGCTTTTTGATTGTGAATAGATAGCGAAACAACGAAGAAGAGATCGTTGTGTCGAGGCAAACGGATAATGATTATTATTGTTATTGTTGTTTGAATTTTGTTACGAATACAATCGAATATCGGTCGGTTTTGTGTTAATTAAATTTATCTGATTCGGCCAATTGGAATGTTAATTAGTATAAGTCGATAAATTCGGTTTTATACGGGGTAGTTTTGTTGCTATTTAATGCGAATTAAGCGAATCGTTTTATTGTTTCAGCTCGGACTTAATTTACCATTTAAAAATATATAGGGGAGTCCTTGGAGAACCCCTAGCTCGGTTAAAATAGACATTTTTTGATCTACCTCGCGATTTTCACCAATCGATTATGCACGTAAAACCACCACGAATGACTCAAAGATCCTCGAAAAGTCGTTTTTCTACTACAATGAGGTCGATGATCTAGACTGTGACTTTTTACCGCACTCAGTATAGCAAATTTAACTTTCCGCACTCCGTGCGGAAAGTACTTCCCACACGAATCGTTCAACTTTTGAATAGTCCAGCGGTATATTTTTCTCTTGTTGTTAATTAAATTGAAGAACCAATTCGGAATTTTATTAAAATCGTATTGAATTCGAAATTATACCAGTTATTTGTTGGTAATAACCATTCATATTGACATCTTTATCAAATATTCATAGATAATTAAGGGTTTATATTATCAAAAAAGAACCACCAAGCACATCTATACTATTATTGATAATAATAAATTCTATAACAGCATTTATTCGAAATTCATTTAGTCTTATCGGTCTTACCTCAATATTTTCCATTGTCAATTTTGAATCTATATAGGTATATTTATTTCGATTGAAATCAATAAGCAAACAATCTAATATTGGAATATGTTGAAAATTTGCCGTAATAACATTCTAGTCTCTTTAAAATTATTCGAAGCTTATCAGTAATCTCAACTTCAACACTAATCTAAAGCCCCCTTCAATATCCGGTAAATGTACTCTTAATTAAAAGTAGGCAGAGGAAGTTATATATAGGAGAACGTAGAGAGAGTTTCGTTACAAGTAAGACTAGTTAGGTAATTAAACTCGAATAACAACTTTGTCGTCAAATATAGCCCGAATATACGAAGATTGTAAGTTTTACGGGTAATTATCAATGAGATGGGGCAATTTTAGACACCCTGTATAAAGCACAGATCGAAATTCTGTACATAATTGGCTATGTTCACTATATTACGTTAGTAAAACCGAAATTTTAATGTTAATTTTTCAGTTAATTAAATATANTAAGGTATTTATGAGGCGCTACCAGTGGTATTCTTTAACTTTTCTGTGATTGGTTGCTACGATACCATAGAATTTTAGTTACTTTTGAATATTTGGTCTATTTTGTTCTCTTTTCAGTTACACATAAGATAACGGAATTGTAAAGAGCAAGACAGCGATCTATCTTCATCGTTGACATAGTAACGAACCGTTAATAAATTAGAGAATACCACTGTAAATAATAAAAAATAGCTAAGTATAAAATTCGACTCATAAGTGACTATTCTATCTAAATATTCCTTG
>JACDRP010001273.1:0-10697 GCA_013841185.1 Hycleus phaleratus | reverse complement strand
ATTAAACTTGCAATAGCTCCAGAGCATGTTTACCGATTTAAAAAGAAAGATGAAGGATACTGTTGTCAATTACAATAATCGACGTAAGTAGAGAATTTTTCGAAAAATTTAATTAATTTTTATATTAATTATTGTTTATTTATTTTTATTAACAGGTCACAATACATTTCGGGAAATTCGTTTAAGCAACGGCCGAGTGTTGGTACGTCAGTCAAATTATATCCCGACTGAAGAAGAAGTCGCGAGAAATAATTTCCTACGCGAAGTTCAGTTGAAGCGTCAACATCAACAATTACAGGAAGAACAACAACAACCGCTTCAGCATCAAGAGATGCAAATGCACCGGCAATTGCCCCCAGAACACTTACAACAGGAGGCAGTGCAGCAACATCAATGGCCACAACAGCAAGACATCGAAGGTGTTCTTGAAAATTTCGAATGCGTGGAAACTTTCATGCGTCGCTACGGCGGCGACATTGCAAATGCATTGGGGCCTGAAATTATGTGCCAACTGATGAACGAATATCGATACAATTAATTAAAAAAAGGAAAGGAAGCAAAATTTAATACCTACGAGTGTACTTGCACCACATGGTGTGTGTGACTAAATGGAATTGTAGGATTTATCACAAAATTCCACTGATTGAAATGATTCAGGTCAAATGGTTGAATTATTTCAAGAAACAGCAAAGTTGCGGTGTAGTTGACAATTGAATTTCATCGATTTGTTTTTTATTATTATATAATCGAAGTAATAAATATTTTTCTTGAATAAGTGCTTTGTTTGATTCATTTCAAAATAGAAATTGCAAAATTACGATAAAATAGGTGGTGCTTGCTGTTAGAATTGTCAGCAATAAAGCTCGATTTATGACGAAAAAATTAGCTGCAGTAAATCTGATCGGATTCCTCTCCAAATATTTCCACAAACTTTCGAAATCTCGCTTCTTATCCGGTGTTACTGTTTCGAAAACGACATCGCCCACGATCGAACAAAACTTCCCATATTCGTTCATAACAAAATCGCTTTGCATTATAATCAACACGGTAGGAGCCTGAAATTAAAACGAAAACACCTCAAATTACAACCTAATCCATATAAAGAATATTTTGAGGATTCGTTGGGTAGTTTCTAGGGAATATTTTGGAAAATTGAGGCTGTTTTTCTAGATCTACATGGAGTAAGTTGTTAAATTAGAATCAACTTACTGAATCGACCAGGAGTGTCAACAAATTTAAGACCATTAACACAATTAATTTGTCCTCATCGTATTTTTGATAAATAAAATCTTCAACAATGAAAGTCAGCATTCTCAGGATGTTGATAATGGTTTTGGCGTACATGAAAAATAAAGTCCAACCGAAGATTTGGTTGAAATCGTTACAACTTTTTACCAAATATTTGCTAACGTTTTGTAATTTCCACGTCGACAAGTTTAAACACATAAATGAAAATCGATTGTCAATTAAATACGAAAATTTCTTTTTATATCCGATCAATAAATCGAAGATTGCAAATTCGATAATCAATTGAAAATAAGAAATTAGTTCTACAATTATAGCTGAGCAGACTTCTACGCCGAACAGTTGATACCATGTAATATAAGATACGATAGATGTTAATAATTTTAAACAAACAACAATTAGGAATATTATTGTTGAAGTCTTCTTTAATAAACCACAATTTCCATCAATTTCAGTATAATTGTTAACAATACGTAAATTATTCAACATATTCCCCCATAATTGTTCTGCACTAAAATTGCTTCGAATAAACATCAAATAAATGAATAAAATGGCAATAGCATAGTTTAAAAGCTCCAAAAATTTTGAAATCCACGACAATTTGAAAAATAAACATCGGTAAACCATCGATACGAGTCCGATAGTTGTTAAAATGATGGAAATTATTATAACACGACGTCTGTAACAATCTCTATTGATAACGCTAATTTTTCTAACATTGTTTAACGGAATTAGGTAGAAGAAATTGGCTAATCGTAACGAAAATTCAATGTATTCGACTTTTCGTTGGAACATCTCCAACGATATTTGTCTAAATTCGATTAATGAGGATTATTGTAGTATTTGTCGAATTAAACAAATGCGTTTGAACTTTATGAATAAATAACGATCAATTAAATTAACTGCATTGTTATAAAATCAATACGTTTTATCAATTAAGTGATGAAATTTTCAAATAATTTAAAAACTATTGCCGGAAAACTGAAAAATCGATAATTAAAACTGAAATTTCTCAAAACCAACAGATTAACAATAACGGATTTAATTAAAATTTGGAAATTCCCCTAAACTTTAGTGCCTCAATATCACCGTAAGCCGCCCCTGGTGTGAAATTTCCATTTTTAGCGCCATCTACCGATATCAATTCTAAGAAATGACAGAAATATGCCATTAATTTGAGGTTATGTTTCCTTTCACTTTGACAATTATCACTTAAAATTAAAGAAAACAACGAAAAACCAACAATAATCAATGTTAAATATACCGAATGAACAATTACCAGAAGAATGGAAGAACGAGGAACGTATAACGGTTTTGTATTCACCATTACGTAGCCGTACAGTAAACCCAAAAGATTGGGATACAAGACTAGCTTCATGGAAGAATCTTATTTATTTGTATTGTTTAAATAATAAATTCTACACCTTTATACGGGCGGATTTAGTTAAAAGCTTCCTAAGAAATGGACGTACACCGAGCTGTTTAAATCTAATAATCGATGAGTTAATTAAAATGAAAGAATTGATGTATATGGAGGAGTTTTTAAAACTAACACAACCCAAAACTTGGAGTAATTGGTTAACGGATGTGTTAATTAAAAAACCGATAGTATGGTCAATGAATAGCTTAATTACTACAAATAATAATGATAATAAAATGATAATCCATTATCAAGTTGTACATGAAGAAAGTCAAGCTTTATTCAATAAAATACCGAAGAAAATGCTTAATAAGTTGATGAATTTACAACAATTATTGGAGATAATTAACGAAGATGAAGGAATGATCGATAATTTAAAATTGTTATTAATCGATTTGAAACAACAACAACGAGTCGATTTTACAGAAATTGATAATTACACTAATTTTCTATCGAATTTCGTGATAAAATTCGGCCAAAATCCGGTAACAGAAATCGATATCAGCGTCTACGTTCTAGAACAAAACGAGCAATTGTTCGTACAAAATATCGAACAATTAGAGGACGAAATCAACGGAATCTTGGACGAGATTAAGACGCGACTGTTGAAGACGGGTCGGCGACAATTGGCCAAAGCCAATCTGAGAAAGAAGCACGAAATTCAGAAACGTCTCGATCGCAAATTGAACGCCCTCCAAAACATCCAAATCTTGCTGGAGAAATTGCGCGATATCCAGTTCGATTCGCAATTATGGGACGGATACAAACAGGCTCTAGCGGCGTTCAATCGGACTTTTAAAGAGACCGGTTTGAATGAAGATAAAATCGAAGATACAATCCTCGAATTGGAGCAAGTCCTGGAAATTGGCGATAATATCCAAGCCACTCTCGCTAAGCCTTTCGATGATGTTTCAGGCGATGAAGAATTGGAGAAGGAACTGGAAGAATTGATGCTGGATGAGGGTAAAATTGACGATTTAACTGGAGAATTATCAAAGTTGAAACTACCAGATGTGCCAACTGTAGAACGGGAACAAATCGAAGAAAATTCACCCAGTCAATTGAGTGTATCACAATAAAATATCTGTGAATTTGTAAAAAATTTATTAATAGATTTATTTTTATTATTATTTTTTTGATCATCCATCCAATCTTTTTACAAATTGTCAACACTTGATTATACCAAAAGATAAACGAAAGAAACATGATTGATCTGTGGTTTGTGGCCGCTTATTTCCCATATTTCCATAATATTAACAATTATTTTAAAAATAAATAACAATTTCTCGCGCAATTATCGATGAAGTTCAAGAAAAATTACAACAATCAACAATTTAACAGAAGGAGAAAAACTAAAAAAGAACTGTGGATTTTATTTGCATGAATCAAACCACAGATTTTTTTTTATACATATATAAAAACGGAAATATTCAAGTTTACATTTACATATACAATTATGCGTAAATTTGTATAATTTTTTATGTTGATAATTGATAAATTTTCATTTAAAAAATGGCCATAATTTATAATTAATTAATTAATTAATTAAAAGCTTTCGTAGAAGTAGTTGCCATAATTCTATTCTCCCATCGATAGGAATGTTTAAATTCTATATAAAACAATTCCATTTGCACATATTTCCGTTTTTTCTTGTTTTTTTTTTAATAAATTAATCCCCCAACAAACTGAAAGGATCTTCTCTAAATTAAATATAAAATTATATAAATTAGTGTTGTTTTTAAAATATAAAATACTATAATTTCACTAAATTGTATACAAATCAATTGTATATTAATGAGCATGATGTTCACAAGTTTGTTTCTCTAAAAAAAATAGCAACAATAATAATAATAATAAAGAAAATAGGGCACCACTCCTACAAATGCTCACATTACGTTTTATCTATACAAAAAAAAATGAACAATTTATAAAGTAATTTTAAAAAGAGGTGTATTGTGTGTATAAATGGTGAGAAAATTAATAATCGTCTAAATCGAATTCTTCACCATTTTCTAGTTCTTCTAATTGGAGGCTTTGGAAGTCTACCTTGTACCGTAGCAAACCTGTAAATTAATTACAACAATTAAAACAAATACAATTACATTATAAAATAAACAATTATAGGATATATAAATGGTAAACATCGACTTCTGACAATTTTATACCTTTAATGTTGTTGTTTCTTTTCATTAATTAATGTAAACCTTTCGATTATTTTTTTTTAGTAATCATCAAGGTCTACATCATCCAAAGGTTCATCAGCTTGTAGAGATTGAAAATCCACTTTGTAGCGCAGTATGCCTGTTGTTATCCAGGCAGCATTATAAAATTGTTCAAACAGTTAGTAGTGATTTTTGTTTTATGACTTCTTTATTAACGATTAAATTTATATATAAAAAATTAATAACAAATACTGACCTCCAATACCACCAAATCCTCGTACAAATTGTGATCCTTCTTGAGATTTATCTGTGATAATTTCTAAAGTAGCACCAAAATTCTTATAATTATTAGCAAGCCATTCTAGTAACGGTTGACATTCTACCAATTCCAATTCAACACCGCTCTAAATATTCAAAATTAAATTAAAATAATGTTTATTCAAAAATTATTAACTTACTTCTTTATCAGTGAAATGAGATTTGTCTTTTTCTTGTTCAGGTGTTAGATGCAGTACAGTTTCAGTACCTGTTGTATGATTCTTCAATACATATCGTTGTATATCCAAATTTTCCCAACATATTAAAGTTTCAACAGCACCCAATTCTAGACCGCGCAATGTATCCTCAACACCAAAACAATATTTACCAGTATCTTGACTAATTTCATCGAAATATCTACCAATTAATTTTTTTTCTTGAATAAATTTAACATTTTGTAATGATTCAGCTGCTAATTCTATAGCTTGATTAAAACCATTCTCACCACCGTAGGATACATCGACTAATTTAATAATTTTTGATTGAAGTCTCTATAATTGTTTTATAATTATTTTAAAATTTAATTAATAAAATTATCTTACAGGATCGAACATATCAGATTGACTAAGTTCAGTCTTAAAATCAGCACTACCAGCCAATATTAAACCGGCAATATTCGGTTTATCATTCGTTATAAATAATTGTGTAGCAACTTCGGCAACTTTTCTAACATAATTATGTCGTTTTTCCATACGTAATCGAGCAAAACGTAATGCTGATTGACCACCACGTCCATGTTTTTTTGGTAAATCAACAGTAAATTTATGTAAAACTTCACGTGTATTACCTTGTAATGTACCAAATAATGCACCATTACCATCCATTACAATAAAACCAAATTTATTATCATCAGCCAATAATGCTGTTAATGCTTCTGTATGAAACTTATTGTCACATAAGTACAATGAGGTATTTATTGGCTTAAATGGTTCAAAATCAATATTAACTTTCTTCTCTTTACCTTCATCGGTTACTATTGTACCACAATAGATTACTAAACCATTCGGCGGTACTACAAATTGAAAAATATAAATAAATAAAGCTAATTTAAACAATACAATTTAATAGAACCCACTATATAATGTCAATGCCAAATTTAATGACAATCGTGTTTAGTAATTTAGGGCAAATTTAAAACAATTTAGTATACCGTCGAATACTAACAGTGAAATAGGAACGTAAGTCGCTGATACATACCGACTTAAAATCATTAACTCTTTAAATAAACTCCGAATAAATATCGCAAGTAGTGAAATGAGAGCGTAAGTCGTTACTTGATATATCAACGTTATACTATTTAATCGATAATTTTATACAAAACTACAAATATTTAACTGTAACCCTTGGATTTAAATAAATTCCTAATAAATACGAATCTGGCGCAATGCCAAATACTAAAGGGAAACAAACGTAGATAATTTTTTTCGTTCTAATGGTAGTTATTTAAAAACCTGTAGTTTATTGTTAATAAATCTATTTAAAATAGAATGATCGATTCAAAACTAGTAATATCCACTATAGACGGCGTTCTTTAGATAAAGACTTGAAATAAGGCAAAGTTTATCAACTTTCTATATCACAATCGAAATTCCGAACATATGTTTGGTTTTTTTTAAAGGTGTGTAGGTACGTTCGAATGGAAATTTTCCGTATAATTGTTCAAATATTGTTCCCTTCTATTTTATAATTATCCTTGTTATATTAACCTTGATAATTGATAAAAAAATTGGTATACCTTTAGTGTATAATTTAAGACGATGTTGGACTGATGTGATTGCACCAAGTACTGATAATCGATTAACTCGTGATTTAATATTGGAGGCTGTACCAAATTCATCAGCTAACATCTTACTAACTCTAGAAATTTGATCTTTCGGCGGTATAATCAATGAGATCATACTGGTACCATTCCTTAAAAATTAAACAAATCGTATATGAATAAAAATCGATTAAATCAATTAAAAATACGTTTAATTAACATATTTTTCGTTTAATTTAAAATAGAATTGAAATTGTTCAATTTTAGACTACCACGTTGTCACTTACCCTCTAGCCAATTCAAGACTTTTTATCAATTTCTTTATTTTCCATATTTCCACATTACGATCGGCTGACGTCTCTTCGCCGGACATTTTCTTAATTGATTCAAATTAATTTCGAATTCACTAAAACGGAAAAAATTACGAAATTCCCGTTCTTCGGCTACACTATGGCCAAAAATTTTTTTGTTGGTAATGCAAAATGGCGCGGCAGTCACTTAATCAGCCCCCCGCCACAGTCGCACTGCCAGCACACTATGCCGATTTTCTCATGACAAACGAGACCATCCAAGTGACCCCCGCCGATTTCGCCCCACAAACCTATAAATTGGCGCAATTTCAATTAACTAATGGCGCCAAATTTAAAATTAACCCAAAAAATCTTTTTGGGTTTATTCATTTTTTTTATATTTAAGGGTCGGTTGAAGGCAAAACAAATAAAGTGTGGCTATTTCTATTGTGAGAAAGTAAACAAGTTAGAAAATTAGAAAGTTTATACTTCTGGCAATCAAAACAAGTAGCAGCTTTCTTGTGTAGCGTTCATCTATTGTTAACTCTTATTTTGCTAAGATTTCCGAGTAAACAACAAATTTTAAGCCAGGTACTTCGATTTTAGCACCCTTTAATTTAATCTCTAAAATAGAGACGGTTTTACTATATGTAATTTAGTAATAGGGGTTAGAATTTTAGAAAACGGGACCAATTATTGGTGAGATCCTGTAAAAAGATCATTGTTGACGCAAGGCAATTCTCGCCTATATAACTTCCCACTTATCAAAAGTCCAGTGAGCATCAGCGAGGACAAAATCGTTGAGAGACGCTCGGGATAGTTTCACCGTGATTCATTTGTTCTAATAACATGCAATACCACCTTACCACAATTACTAGTTATAACCAGTATTTTCCACCAAATACTAAATTCAGGTAAATTTAATCGAAAATAACTGAATATAACTGAAAATTGTTTTTGACAAATTGTGAAAAATTAGATAATCACTAATTATTGTTGAAGAAATTCACAAAGAATTGTGGAAATTTTTAAAAATTCACCAAAAATATCGAAACGATTTTGGTAATTTTATTAGCCGACAGTTGGCTAAATTGGCAATTTGACAAAAGTGACGCATGCGTGTTTGATGTGAATTTTTGACATTTACAATGAATTTTTCAAAATTTACAAGAAAAGTAATCAAATATTCAACAATTACAGTTTTTACAGGGTAATTAAACGAATTAATTAAATTCAAATTAAAACACACAAATTTTTAGATCTGGTTGGCTTTTATATCAAATCAAACAAGCCCACAATGTTGATCAATTATCGACTTTGACAATCAATAATTCGTTTGAAATTAAACAGAATTTCTTGAATAATAATGAATTCGATCATAATTTCTTCATCGACGTGGATAATAATCAAATAAACCGTGAATATGCTTCATTATGGTATAGTATCGTTGATGCGTTACGTTTCAATTTGATCAAACGTTTGGTTATAATGTCGAAACACGAGAATCGTTATATTCGCTTAAAATCAATCCGACAACTGTCTAAAGTTCATTCATTAAACGATTCGTATTTCCAACAAATATCGATAATGTTATCTCCAAGAACAGCGGTGGGTTTAGCCCGTCTCGACGAGAGTGATGAACGTTTATTTTTCACCCCGAACATCAACTATGGCCAATTACCAAACGAATTAATCAACGATCTCGTTAAAGATTTATTAAAATCGCTCTATGAACGTTCAAAACATCCATGTTTGGAATATTTCCTAGCCACAATCTTTAAAGAATTCCATGTAAAGTGTTTGTTGTTGTTCTGTTAAAAAATCAGTGATTTTATCGAAATTATAGGATATTGGTAATTTAATTGATCACGATAATGCGCCGATTGAATTAACGAAATTTCTACAACAACACAAAAAACAAACCGATCTTATACCGATTTGTCTAGAATCTTTATTGCATCATGTCAGTATTAATGATGATTATTCGAAAGATTTGATCGATTTGAATGGTTTGATATTATTGATGGAAATCTATCACAAATATAAAGATAATTTGGATGTTGTTGCGGTAATTTCACGGATTCTCTCCTATATTTCTCTAAATAAACAATCACTAGATGATTTATACAAAATTGGTAATTTTCTACTTTAACTTTAAAAAAATTTCTAATTATCGTTTATAGGGTGGATTAAAGTATTGGCTGATTGGAGACGGCATAGTGATATCCGTATATCGATACCAGCATCAAAAACTCTAACAAATTTAGACGTAGACGATGAACCAGTTTATCAACAACGTTTATATCCAATATTTCCATCAATACGAACCGTCCAACAACCGGATATTGATATAATTTTCATCCATGGTCTATTAGGTGGTGTTTTCTACACCTGGCGTCAACAAGACAATAAACGGAAACTATTAAAACCACCCCAAAAACACCGAAAATCTCCAAATAAACAAATCCGGATAGATCCAGATGTTATAAATTTAATCGATGATTACAATTGTAATAACAATGAGAATTTATTGGTTGAATACGAGATGATTTTAGAAGATTTACCGGTGAATTTGCACGATTTAGAAATAACAAAGAATTTTGTATTGCCGAATGAAATCGATGATTTCTATACGTATTGTTGGCCATTAGATTGGTTGAGTGAAGATGTTGAAAATTCACGTATTATTGGTGTTAATTATGAGACGAATTTGTCAATGTGGGCGCCGATTTGTCCATATAAAAATTTTAATACTTTAGATTCGCGTTGTAATGAATTGATTCAACAATTAAATAATGCCGGTGTGGGGGAACGGCCGATTGTTTGGGTTACACACTCGATGGGCGGTTTGATGGTTAAAAATTTATTATCTAAAGGTTCTACGATTATTATTCGTTATTATTTTTATCAAATTTATCGATTTTTAGCTATTGAAAGTAGTGATTTTAATACTAGAAATTTATCATTGAATACAAAAGGGATAATCTTCTATAGTACACCGCATATTGGTTCCAGTGCGGCTGAATTAAGCCAAGCCAGTTCCTATGTTTTATGGCCATCGATTGAAGTGCAAGAATTACGTAAAAGTACCGCTAATTAACTCTTTAAAAACTAATTTTAATTATAATCCGTTTAAGATTCAACAAAATTATTGGAAATGCATCAACAATTTTTAGATTTAGCCAAACATTTTAATTATAAATTAATTAGTTTCGTTGAAACGAAACCAACAATAATATCAGCAATGAAATTTAAATTAATTATCGTTGAACCATTGTCTGGTAATCCTGGTATTGGGGAATATTATGAAATCCAACAGGATCATTTAAATATTTGTAAACCGGGTAGTCGATATTCGTTTTTATATCAGCGCGTTTTGAGTTTAATTCAACAAATATTGGATGGTTCGAATGAAACGATTTAATTTGCGACGTAAGTCGTGACTGTTTATTTACACGATTTTATTAAAATTTAATTAGTATAAAAATGATTTATTTGCATTA
>JACDRP010001272.1:0-10698 GCA_013841185.1 Hycleus phaleratus | reverse complement strand
AATTCGTAGTGAGTTTTCATAATTCCACTGCATATCTCTGAAAAAGACCCACCATTCTCTATTTTCGATAATGAAAACTCGGTTGCCACATGTAGATTAATTTCATGTTGTTCTCGAAATTTGAGAAATACAATATTTTTTATTGTAAATGAGAAGAATATATATTTGAAAGTTTGTTTTGTCTCTCAATATTCATTAGTTGCAAAAAAATTGAATTTTTTAATTCTAGTGTTTAAATAAATTAACATTGGCAATGTTGCCAAAGATCACAGTTGGCAGCACTGAGAACAGATCGCTTGAAATTTCAAAAATTGTAGGTTATGTTGATGAAAATTGTGCTAAAAAATCATTTTTTCTCCAAACTTTCGAATCTGCTTATCAAATGATAACTAATAATTGCAGAAACATAGAAAATGTCACGTTTGGGTATAATAAGGAAAATTGAAATTAAAGATTTCATGTATGTTTTTATAATGTGGAATAAATCCTGTTTTTTCTATAAACTTTTAAAATTTCAGTACTTACAATTATGTGGAATTTTATCCTGGTCCAAATTTGAATTTGATACTCGGCCCCAATGGTACAGGTAAATCGACAATTGTAGCTGCCATCATTCTGGGACTTGGTGGCAATCCGAAAGTTATCGGGCGCGGCTCTAAAGTAAGTTTACCTGAGTGGTTTTTCAAGTATAAAGAATATTGTTTTAGGTGTCCGAATATGTAAAATACGGTTGTTCTCAATCGAAAATTAACATTTTTCTAGAGGATAGCAATAATAAATATTTGAAAATAACAAGAGTAATGACCAATTTAGATAAATCGAGTTGGTTGATAAACAACGAAAATTCAACATTAAAAGATGTTTTAAATGTTGTGAAACAATACAATATACAAGTTGATAATTTGTGCCAATTCTTGGCACAGGATCGTGTTCAAGATTTTGCCAAAATGAACCAACAAGAATTGTTGAAAGCCACCCAACTGGCTTTGGGGCGGAATGATTTAATCGAAACCCAACAGAAACTCATTGGAACAGCTGACAAATTCAAACAATCCGACAATAATTTGAATAAAAACCGACAGAAATTACAACAACAGATCGATTTGAATGCACATTTGGATGGGAAAATGGCGAGTTTCCAGAAGAAACAAGAGTATTTGAAGAAAATCGGCGATATTGATAGGAAAGTCTCGTGGATACAATATGATGAAATTAATAAAAAATTGTCGGAGACTAAGGCGGATATGGATAAAGCTAAGACAATTTATGAGAAATATAAGAAACAATCAGAACCGATTGTGAAGAGTATTAATGATACAAGGAAGATTATCACTGAATTACAAGCAGGAAAATCGAATATTGTACGTAAAGTCCTATTATTTAACGAGTAATTTGAAAACATTTTCAAAAGATGGTTTCAGGAGATTGTTTTAGCGAAATTAAGCCCACGTAGCTCATTTGAAAGTTGGTCAAAAAACGGTCGTGATGTTCATCCATCAACTGTATTTGTATTTTTATCTTTTTTTATTCTGGAATACGATGAAGAAAAATAAAAACGAGAAAAAACAGTAAGGCGGGCATTTTCGAGTCATTCTGAGTCGTATGATGTGCTTCGCTCGTTGTCAAAAACTGACATTTTACCTAAAATGAGCGTTTTTGACCAACTCGCCGATGAATTACGAGGTTCAAATTTTGATCACTTAATCTCTGGCAATTCCGGTATAAATAGATGATATACTTTTTGAAATCTTGTCAAATGATATGATTTCCGCTATAAATTACAGGATGTCATGAGTCATAATACATCCTGTAAGTTGTGGTCATGACGATAGACCGTTAGAGAGATATACAGAGTGAGCCAAGTAGTTGGCCTATTAGAACTTTAAGAAATTCTAATTGATGAAAGTTTCTGAAATTTGGCATACACCCGTTTTCTACCTAAACTACATCTGGAAAATATTTTCGTTGTTCTATCAACCCCCGGTGTATAGGGTAGTGCACCCTATTTTCTTATTTTAAATGGAATGGTATATTTTTTATTCCATATTTAGATTCTATGGTAAAAATTAAATAGACCTTGATAATATGACCTATGATCTAGCGTTAATAGTTTTTCAGGAATTTCGAAAATTTTGATTTTGTAGTGTTTTACTAAAAAAATCATATCTCGAAAACTATTGTTTCTAGACAATCCAAATTTGGAAATTAAATAGTTCAAACTTTACGCTAGATTTTATAGAANAGCTAAAAATGTGTTTTTGGAGGTTAACTACATATAAGGGGCAATTTCACCCCCTTTAATTGGAGCTCTACCTGTATAACAAATTTTATCAAAATCGGAGAGGGACAGTTGTGTCCCTTTCTTGTGCGTAACATTTTTAAAATTTTAACTTTAGAAAATATTTCCGTTCTATCAACCCCCAGTATATGGGGTAGAGCACCCTCACATTTTCTTACGGTCTTTTTTGATTAAATATTTAGATTCCATGGGAAAATTGAAGGGGACTTTGATGATAAGATTTATAGTCTAGTACTGATAGTTTTTCAGGAATTTTGGTTTTGTAGTGTTTCATTAAAAAAAATTATATCTTTGTAATTTTTGCTACTAGACGATCCAAATTTTAAACTCAAACAGCCCAAATTAGGTACTTTAGGCGGAATTTAATAAAACTGAATTTTCAGCGTTCAACTGAAATAAATTTTTCTTTCAACTACATTTCGAATCGTAATATGTTTCCTATTTTGAGTGGGTTGCTGAACCCAATATACCGAGAGTTGATAGAACAACAAAGCTAGTTTCTAGAGGTAATTCAAGACGAAAAACAACTGTAATCCAAATTTGAAACACTTCCCTCAATTAAAACTTCCAATCTTGCTAACAACCCATTATTCTGTATACTTTTAATTGAGCAACCTTCTATTTTATGAGATTTTCAACATTTTAAATTCACATTATTTATTGTACAGTTTAAATCAAATCGTTCTATCGAATCGTCAATTCGTACACAATTAGATAGAATTAAAGATTTAGAACAGACGATTTCTGACGCACTTACCGATCGAGATATTGAATTGGCTGCAATTGATGAGAAAGAAAACGAAATTGAAGCAAGCAAACAGAAAATTGTTGAAATGAAACAAAGACACCAGGATCTATCTAAACAATACGATGATGGTAATTCTTATTGTTTTATTTATTTTTCAATAAAAACAACTATTCATTTTGTAGCTCAAATTATACGCAATAAAACGGAGAAATTAAATGGTGAAATAGAGAAATTACGACAACATCAACGTAATATAAATGAGGAGAAAAATGATCTTTTAAACAATCGTCAAGATCATATGGCGGAATTCCGTGCTTGTGAAAATGAATTGTTACGTTTAGAAAATATCAAACAGAAACGTTTAGATCATTTGAAACGTATTGATAATGATGCTTATGAGGGTGTATTGTGGTTGAGGAATCATCGTGATCTATTTCAAGGCGATATTTACGAACCGATGATTCTTGAGGTATTCAATTTCTTTTCGATAAAATTGATTGGCCCGATACATGGGGTTGAGCAACCTACTTTCTTATTTTAAACGTAATTGTTTTTATATAATATATTTAGATTCTATGTCGATGTTTAAGGGTAGTTTGATAATATGATTTATAGTCTAGTATTGATAGTTTTTTGTAGATTTTGATTAAAAAAAATCATATTTCCAAAATTATAGCATTGGAATTCTGATAGTATAAATATTGTGCTTTATATCAAATTTTATAGAATTTAATTATCTTCCAGGGTTTAGTTGAAATTGATGTTTAATTTCAGGCAATTTTCAAACTAGAATATCTTTCTTATTTTGATTGAAACACTTTATTATTTTATGTGGTTGGGTAGAGTAATAATTCTGTATCTAATTATATTACCATTCTATATATATATCTATCTCTAATAATTTTTCAGCTATTTCAAATTCTCAATCTGAAAGTGTCTATTATCTAGTCATCTATGTTTAAAAATTCGTATAATAAAGCAAAACAAAGAAGGCTTTGTAGATTTGGACAATTGTCATAATTGAGGTTAACTTTGAAATATTTCCAATTGATTTTTGAGTAAATTTCAGCAAATTTTTCATAAATTCAACAAATCTAAATTGAATTATCAATTCTATTGTTTTAAAATTAGTTAAAAATCAATAATTAATTGATTTGATGTAGATGGTAATTATAACAATTGAATTGACAGTTGTTCTACTAAGGCTTCTTTGTTTTTTAAATCAACTCTGTGGTGGTGGAAATTGAACAAAACTGAAAATTATCGATGATAATTACAAATTTTAATAGAATTCGATACAAAATTGTCCACATATTCAACCATAATCGAACAAATCTAGAGTTGTATTGAAAATATTCGATATTCTAGTTTAGAAATTGCCTGAAATTAAAACAAATTTTCAGTTTATAAATAAATTTGACTTAAACTACATATCTTGAACTACTCGATTTTCAAATTTGAATCGTCTAGTAGCAGTGGTTTCAGTGATATGGATTATTTTAATTTAAAATTACAGAAAAAATGGAAATTCCTGAAAAACTATCATCATTAGAAAAATACAAAGAAGGCTTTGTAAAATTGACAATAACTGCCACATTTGAGGTTATTGAATATTTTTCATATTTTTTCAGGAAATTTTTCATAAAAAACAACTAATCCAATTAATTCCAATTTAATTAATTATTTGTTGATAAAAAAACGACAAATAATTAATTATTAAAATATTATTTGTGACAATTGAATTGACAGTTGTTTTGCTAAGCCTTCTATGTTTTAATGTATCCTTTCAGGCGAGAAATTGGTTAAAAATTAAAAAATTCAAATAACTGGAAAATGATCACATAAATATTGGGAGTACTAATACAGTTCAAGATAGATTTTTTTCTCTATCTAGCCATATAAAGAAACATGGTGTTCTATTTAAAGTAAGGAAATATTATGATTTAAAAGTTGTTGAAAGAAAAATTTATTTCAGCTGAACGTTGAAAGATAATTCAATTCTATAAAATTTGACTTAAAGTACATAGTTTGGACTATTCAAGATACAAATTTTAATTGTCTAGTAGTTATAGTTGCAAACATATGATTTTTTTTAATCAAACACTACAAAATTATAAATTCCTGAAAAACTATCAATTCTAAACTGAAATATTGCCAAATTACGCTTAATTTCACCATACAATAAAACATTAGAATACTTGTTTTTGGGAGACTTCCATCAATTATATTGTATACTTTTAGTAGATCAATCCTCTTGACTCACCCTGTATTTTACGATAATTTCCAGGTGAATATGTTCGATCCAAACAAAGCGAAATATGTGGAGAATACAATACCACTTCGTGATCGTGTCGCTTTCACTTGTACATTAAAAGAAGATATGAATTTAATGATTCATCATTTGAGAATACAGAAGAAACTGAAAGTTAACATTTTACATACACCAATCGATCCAAATCAGAATCATCAACCACGTATACCAATTGAACGATTACAACGTTACGGTTTCTATGCTTATATGAATACTTTATTCACATTATCAGATGCTGTAATGCAATATTTATGTAATACATATCATATAAATGAGATACCAGTCGGTGATGATAATGTTGATCGTTGTTATGATCAATTACCAAACGATTTACGGGTATTTTTCAGTGGAACACTACGTTATACAATCAACATATCGAAATATTCCGGTGAAAAGATTACAACACAAAATCAAATACGTTCCGATGGTAGTTTTTCGGTTAATATCGATATTTTACGTATACAAAATTTAAAAGCTAAACGAGACGAATTACAAATTAGAATCAATCGTAATGGTGACAGTTTAAATGAATTAAATAATCAAATTGAACGTATCAATGAGAATATAGCGCAATTGATGAATGAATTGAAACGTATCGAGAATGTTAAACAACAATTACAAACAATTCAATATCATATTGATGTGATGCAACGGAATGTTGATCAAATGCAGAATAATTTGAATAATCGAGATATTATTTATGAAAGGACTACAAAGAAAATTCAAGTATTTCTTCTATTGGGTAAGTCACGGCGATGGACTGTTAGAGATATGACTCATTTTAAATTAGGGAAGTTTTTTCAATTTGGTCTATAGCCGTTTTGCCATCTAGTCTACCTCTATGAATCCCCTAATTTTAAATGGAATGATATTTTTTGAGCTTTTGACTAATTTTTCGCTTACAAGAAAAATATTAAAACATAGAAAGCTTAGCAAAACAATCGTCAATTCAATTGTCACAATGAACATTTAAATAATTAATTATCTTTAGACATTAGAAATAATTATAAATTATTTGAATTGGAATTAATTAATTTAATTTTAATGTAAAATTTACTGACATTGTTGAAAAAATTATGTATTGTTACTTGTCAAATGTTATTTTGTTAAGCCTTCTATGATAGTCTAATATTAAGTCATAGACAACTAGACACTTTCAAACAAGGCTGAAAACTAATAAAAATTGAAAATTTTAAACAGTTGAAATATCTTTGAAACTATGGCCACTAGACGATTAAAATTTGGAAGTCAAATAATTCCAGCTAGATAATTGACATCAAATTTGTTTAGAATTGAATTATCTTTTTGTATTTAGCTGAAATTTTCTTTTAATTTCAGGCAATTTTTAAACTGAAATATCTCAATTATTTTCACTACAACTTTATACAGGGTGTACAACATTATTTAAGCCCGTGAGCGTAGGTCAGCTTCTTATTTCAACTCTGTAATCTGCATTACCGACAATCTGTTGAAACAAGAAGATGTCGGTAATGCCGATTATTAGTTGAAACAAGACACTGACCTACGCTCAGGAAGTCATAGGCTACTGCGGGCCTAAATAATACTGTACACCCTGTATTTATTTTATTGTAGTTGAATAGAGTGGAAAATTATACACTGTGATTCAGAAGAAGCCCATAATTTATTTATTAAAATTTCGAAAAACGCCGAGACAGGTAAGTTTTTATTTTTTAATTATTTTTTTGTCGCTGGGTCAGAACGAGTTTACCAGTTACCAATTACCAATTACCAATTTTTGTAAATTAGAACCTCTATTTTTGAATTTTTTCTTGGAAGAGCATATTTTTCTGCGTCCAGAGGTGTAAAAATTGTAGGGGGTTACATAAGAAAATTTTTGATAAAAAAATTGTTACTTTCCAAGATTTTCTGCCATCGCAACACCTTTGCA
Source organism: Hycleus phaleratus (assembly GCA_013841185.1). Taxonomy (NCBI): domain Eukaryota; kingdom Metazoa; phylum Arthropoda; class Insecta; order Coleoptera; family Meloidae; genus Hycleus; species Hycleus phaleratus. Next base: position 3,431 of record JACDRP010001272.1, on the reverse strand, counting down.
TCAGCATGGCAAACGTAAAACACAATACCTTTGACTAAGCACTTCATGCTTTGATTTACTAATGGATCAAGTAGGCATAGGTTGAAAATTTGACATAATTACTGACAAACATGGCGGATTAAATTGTCAAAAATAAAATGAGAAATGGATGATTTCTATCAATGGAGATGAAGAGCGAAATAAAATTGAAGTGGCTTGTATCATCTCCATTGTTAATAATCATCCAAATTTCTCATTTTATTTTTGACAATTTAATCCGCCATGTTTGTCAGTAATTATGTCAAATTTTCAACCTATGCCTACTTGATCCATTAGTAAATCAATGCTTCAGAGGTATTGTGTTTTCCACTTACAATGCTGATGCATGGCAATTGTGGTGACTGAAAATCTTGACAAAACTTTAACAATTTTTTTCTCAAAAATTTTCTTATGTAACCTCCTACAATTTTTACATGTCTGAACGCAGAAAAATATGCTCTATCAGAACAAAAAATTCAAAATGGGTGTTCTAATTTACAAAAATTGATGATGACACCATTTCTTCGCCATGGTAACTGGTAGAGTCGTTTTGACCTTGTTAGAAAAAGACAATTAAAAAAATAAAAAGTTACCTATCTCGGCGTTTTTCGCAATTTTGATAAATAAAGAAGTTATTTGCATTATGCGCTTCTTTTGAATCACCCAATATATCGAAGTCTATTAAAATTTCTTGATTATCTGCGATAATTTTTCAGTTATTCCAAATTTTCAATTTTGCTTAATTCCGCCACCAGAAAGTTGGATTTTAAGAACTTAGAAGGCTTAGTAGAACAACTGTCAATTCAATTGTTATAATTTAAATTAAATCAATACATTATTGATTTTTTTGTTTAATTATAAAACAATAGAATTGATAATTCAATCAAAATTAACTTAATTTATGACAATTGTCAAAATCTACTAAGCCTTCTATGTTTTTCTTTATTATACGAATTGTTTAAACGTAGATGACTAGATATTAGACTATTCCAGATAGGGCTGATAGAAGATTTTAAATAACTGAAAAATTATCAGAGATATATAGAGTTCGATACATAATTGTTTCCTCTATCCAACTGTATAAAGAAAAAATGGTATTACATTTAAAATAAAACAGATATTACAGTTTGAAAGTTACCTGAAATTAAGTATTAATTTCAGCTAAATGCTGAAAGATAATCCAATTCAGTAAAAATTTGGTATAAAGTAATTGCATGAAAATTACTGAAATACTGTCAGTATTAGACTACAAATCATATTGCTAAATTATCCTTAAAATACGTTATAAAATCTAAATAAACAATAAAAATATACCATTTCATCTAAAATAACGGAGTAGACTTCTCAACCCTATATAACGGGGGTTGATAGAAGAACGAAAATATTTTCCAGAATTTCGTGTCTGTCTAAGAGTCCATCATCGTGACAACGCACCCTGTATAATTTTAAATTTTTCAAAATTTTAATTGATATCAATTTTAGAATACGTTGACATCTCTGGGTTTATTACACAAAGAAATTACAACAAAATATCAATCTTTAATTGCATCAAATCATCAATTATTACTGTACGATGGTAAAATTGATTATTCCCGTCAACAGATTGTAATTTATGAACAACAAATTTGTGAATCACAACGTCTATTTAATGAAAGTGAACAGGCATTGAATCAAATCCGTAATAAATATCATGATATTCAGGCAAAAATGAAGAGTATTTTGAATAAAGCTAAATCTTTATCGAATAATTGTACACCGGACGATGGCGGTTTTGATGAATACCGTTCGAATTTTCAACAATTACCAAATGATTTATGCGAATTGGAAAATTATAAACAAGAATTATTGGATAAAATTAATTTACTGATTGTATTGAACGATAACGAATTGAGAGAGTATGAAGAACGTTTGGAATTGATTAAAAATTTACAAAAAAATATTGAAACTGATCAGTATCAAACAAATCAAATACAATTATTGATTGATCAGTTGAAAGAAGATTGGTTAACCCCATTGAATCAATTATTGAGTAAAATTAATTTGAATTTTTCGAAATTCTTCGATAAAATTGGCTATTGTGGTAATGTTACTTTAAATACTAGTGAGTTATTATTATTATTATACATTGTGATAAAAACGTTTTTAGCACTATGCGTTACTTTTTGATCACAGTGTAGAATTTATAACAACGATTTTTTTATAGGTGAGCAAGATTTCTCGCAATATGGCCTATTAATTAACGTATCATTTCGAAAAAATGAGCCTTTACAAGCGCTCAATACAATAACCCAGAGTGGCGGTGAACGGGCTGTGACCACAGCAGTCTTTATGTTAGCCTTACAAGAATTAACACCAGTCCCTTTTCGGTGTGTTGATGAAATCAATCAAGGCATGGACCCCGTAAATGAACGTCGAATTTTCGATTTAATTGTCAATAGCACCAAAGAAACGAATACTGCCCAATTTTTCTTAGTGACACCGAAAGTAAACGTTTGAAATATTTGCGTAAATTATTTAATTTATAAATTTTTATTGTAGCTGTTGCCGAATTTAAATTTTACTCAATCGATGATGGTGCACATTGTCCACAACGGGCCACACGTTGAACAGGATAAGAAATGGTCAGCGTCGCAGTTTTCCAATCCTCAAAGATTACAGATTCATTAAATTAGGTCGATTGATAAACATCAATCGACCTAAATTCAAAAAGTAAACACTTTTTGAATTTTTGTACCTCTAAATATTACCAATCTAAGTTCAAATATCCCTAAATATAGTTGTTACACCTATTGGCGTTTGTGTACACTGGTCACCCACAAGGAAACATTTCCAGATGTCCCTCTCCGGTTCTAACAGAATTTGTACCGGGTGTTTTCCAAAGTGGTAAAGTCCTCTAATTTGGCGAGCAATTAGACCGAAATTTCGAGGATTTTTAGGAGGGTCCTCGGAGAATATTTTAGCAAAAGCAAGAGCCCGGAACTCACCGGGAAGTTTGAGAAAAAACTCGTCGATCAGAAGATGACTTCAGAACACGTTTTTGTTGTTTTTGGCACTCTCAAAAAAGTTGAAACGTTATTTATGAATATCGATCGTTTAAAAATTGAAATGTGACTAGTTATTCGCCTCCTCATTTGTTCTATTTTTATCTTAATGGGTTAGATTATTTCTATTATCGTGATCGTTGTCGTAACTAATTTTATGAATGATTTTTCGCTACATAATGCGAATAATTCAGAAAATAACTTTATAAGAATATTTTGGTCATTTTTAATGGTTTTAATAAGTAGTTGATGAAAATCACATTATCTTAATTGCAAGGAGTACATCTCATCATTTTTACCGGCGAAAATGTGAATGTTTAACTCGCGATTACTCGCTCGTCCTTGAGGCTACCACAACCGCAAATAGATTTT
>JACDRP010001271.1:0-10699 GCA_013841185.1 Hycleus phaleratus | reverse complement strand
CTAATACAAACTTTCAACAATTGTCAGTTCAATCAATACCACTTACTACGTCATGTGATCCCAATACCTGATTTTTGTACGTAATGCCACCGATCTAAAAAGTACTTCAACTAGCACTATAAAAAATTTCATTTACAAAGCATAGTCTCCTGTTCAGAATATGAACAAAAGCATGGCCAACTGCGAGGTAAATTACCATGGCAGGCCATATATACGATCAATTTTGATTTCAATACACAGTTATATCAAGTGCGCCACGGTCATTTATCTTACAGGCCAGGCTTGAATTATGTAGTGTCGTAGATTGATCCATAATTTCCTAAATTTAGCATTTATATATTTTACAAATAGCCAAACAAAGCTGCGACACTAAATGCCAAAGGCATGGCCAACTGTAAGGCAATTTACACTTGTACTCCTGTTAAAAATCACAAGAACAATTAAAATTCCAATTTGCTCAACACAATCATAAATTCACATTTATGAATCAAGTAAACTTTCTCTTTTATTCGCTCTACTGCAGCTGCGCAGTTCACAAACAAGTTGTACCAACATTAATTTAAACTAAATTTTGTAGCTACATTTATCCTCCAATTATTTTGAACAAATATTGATTATATTGATTTACAAAAAAAAAGATTTAGGTTAAGTTTGGTGGTATTATTATCAAGATCGAATTTATTCAGTTTACTTTCTTTTGTTAAAAAAAAAAAAATTAAATTATAATAAACGTATTTGAATGAAAAATATAATTGGGACACGTAAATAATGAGAAAACGATGATCATTTAAATGCTACAGTATCCAACATTGCACCTAAATATTGTACAATATTATTTGTCATCAATACATCAACTTTCTCTTCTAAATGCCGTTTTGGATCTTGTTTACCGACATTTTTAATAGCCAATTGTTCCGGTGTCATTTTCTCTTCCTCTTCTAATGCTTTATTATAATTCTTTGCCAATTCTAATACTTCAGCAACTGTCCGTTCATTAATGCCACAATTATTTTTATAATCAGCTAATGTTAAACCATCCATCCATGATTTTTTATGTAAATTTAATAACATTTTCTGTTCTAATTCATTCTTACGATAATTTATACTAATCGAATAATAATGACGATTTAAACCATGAATTAATGCTTGTACAGATGGTTTCTGTAAATGGCCCAAATTTGATGTAGTCTGGCGTGGCTCCTGACCCAAAACCATCATATTTGGATTAATCAATCTACAAATTAATTATATTTTAATTGTTAATTTATTCAAATATCAAGTGTACCATGGTAATTCTCATCGCAGTCAGTTGTGACTTTGTTTCAATATCGATAATGCAGATTACTATTGGAGTTACCGATTAATGAATTTCACATTTACGCCTACTCATTGAAAGCGGGAAATTTAAATAAACAATAATAAAATGGTATATTACACAAAAAAAAAAAAAAAAAAACAGTGAAACGTAATAAAAATCAACAAAACAAAGTAAAGAAAGCCTTTTGGAACAAAATTCATTAAATAAGAAACACGTTTAAAAACGAAGTTTGAGGTTAAATTGTTGATTTATAAACAAACGAGTATCGTTTAGTTCATCAATGATACCAACGTAAGAATATAAATTTTACCATACGTTTGTATATAAATGTTATTAGTCCTTAAACTGTAGAGTTGGCAACAAATTCAAAATTTTCTACTATATGAATGGATTCAGTATAGTAATCAAAACTTTCTATCATTTAAAATAAATCATGAAAGAAATTCAATTCTTCTTTCAAAATTTATTGACAATTCACAGATCGGTAACTTCCATAGTGCATTATTGACAAATTGCTGAAATAAGAAACAGACCTACGTTCACAAAATCACAGCTTACTGGTTGATGGACCCGATATATGTAAGATTTATACAAACCGAAAAGCATCAATTACGACTTTTCCTTTAACAGATTGTATTGGATCAACAACAACAGCTACAGCACGTTCGGATAATGCCTCAAATGATTGTTGTGTATTAATATCAACACCTGATAACCAACAACCAAAACCAGGATGTGAATGGTACCAACCGACTACCATTTCTGGACGACCAGTTTGTCGTAACATATCCAACATTTTTGCTTGAAAAACTGGATCAACAGCTTCAACACTAACACCAGTACCAGTTTGGGGCATTGCAAATACATCAATAACACGTACTGTATAATCATCGACGAATTCACCTAAAAATAAACAAATTATTAGAGTTATACACGAGAAATGAGAAACGTGAGAAATCAACCCCTTAATTTGGAACTTCCCCTATTTTAATATGGGGAGATTATATCACAAGAAGCTAAAAAATTATAACGTTGGCAATTATTTGTAGTCATTAATTACAATGGAAAATTCAAAAAAAAAACTCCCAAATCAATTTTTTTATTCTTATTGATTCCTTTGACGGGTTAATTTTTTTGATTTAAATCCCCAATGATTTCCTCGTTTTAGCCACAATGTTTTTATAACTTAGACTTAAAAAAAGACACAGTCAAGAGTCGAAATTTTAAATTTTGAAGTCTAACCAATGGTTTTGCAGGCCAAAAAAACTATCAAATGTGTGAATTTTTTGGAAAATTTTTGATTTTTGAAGTTATAAATTTCAGTAACATTATAAGAAAATTCACACTTTTAATCAATCAGCAGTGGTTTAGGGGTTGATTTTTAGAATTAGTTTTGAACTAAAGACAGGACCGTCAACTTTAGTTTTTTTAAAGGATTTAATAGTAAAATTTTCGAAAAAAATCTTGCTCAAAATGGGTTAATTTACAAATTTTTAATCGATTTTGATGTAGTCTGGGTTACAAAAAATTATTATTTAAGGCCCCTAAATTCGAAATTGCCATAAAATACCTATTTGAAAACTCTTAATTCGCTTTTAGTACTGAATTTTCGAATTTTAAACTAATTTTTTTAACATTTTCATCAATTTTATTATTAAAATATCAAAATTGAAAATATTTGGTAGATTTTACTGCAATTTTTGTACTAAAAACTTCATTTTTCTAATCAAACTTTATTCTCCTGAGTTTGAATTAGACGGCCAAAATTGTGACGCCTAATAAAGTGCGACTTTTTTGCAAATTTACTACAATGAATCGATAACATAATGAATTGTTTAAATTTTCCCATAAAAATCGTCAAATTTTTAACTTAAAGAACTTAAGGGGACGAGGTAGATCTCAGGATTTTCAACGGCGAAAATGTGAGTTTGTAACTTGCGATTTGTCGCTCGTCCTTAGGACTACAACAACCGGAAATAGATTTTTGAAAAGAGCATTTCNTTTCGCCGGTGAAAATCCGGAGATCTACCTCGTCCCCTTAAACGATGGAAAAAGAACAGAGTTGATCTCATAGAAGGACTAAATTATTTTCGAATTTTGTATTAAAATCATACAATGCTACTTTTTTCAAATTTTTAAATTGACAATCTAGAGTCGAAAATATTTCAAAACAATTACACAAAATTTTTCAATAAAATCTCAGAATTTTGGACTAACTGTAAATTTTTGAAATTTTATCAAAATTTTGATTATAACTACATAAAGTTGTGAAATATTTTCAAAATAGCACAAGACTAATCAAAATGTTGTAAATTTAAAAATTTCGAATACAACCATCTCGAAATATTTTGAAAATAAGACAAAATTTTCACTATAATCTCCAAATTGTATTCTAAAAGTGTTAATTTTCAAAATTTTTTTTAGAAAAATCTCAAAAATCCAGAACAAGAGCACTATTTTTCGAAATTTTGCCGATACTCCTAAATGACATTTGAAGATTTACTGTTTAATTCCAATAAAATTTTGTTAAAATTAGGAAATCATAAGAAACACAGATTGAGAAAAAAACAACCCCCAAATACACAATCTTTCGAATAATTAGGAACGAGAGAAAAGGCCGAAAATATCACCACCTTCACTACAATAAATCTTAGATTTTTACGAAATTTTGTAATAATTTATAGCGAATCTAACTTTAACTGTTACTCACTTTAAGAGCAACAAAACAAAAAAATAATTGCGAATTTTTGGCATTTGTATAGCAGCATTGACAATTATTGATTGATTTTTCACTACTTACACGTGATTATGATCTTATCCAACCCTCAACCCCTTAAAAAGTTTCACCCAAGTTACCAATATAAATATAATTGTTGCTCACTTAAACACCAAACTACAGTTTTTTTTTAATTAATTTTTCTTGCAATTTCGATACTAATTTAGAGTAATTTTCAAGTCTCATTAACGACAACACAAATTTCCAAAAAAATCGCTCATTTTAAGGTTGTTTTCCCCCAAACTAGACGATGATTGTGCACTTATTATATTCATAACCTAATCACATTTGAAGGGTTGTTTTAAAATTCATATTTCTAACGGTTTCCACACAATACCTACAACATTTAATTCGAGTACAACTCATAGAAACTGCCCTCTCAACCCCCAAAAAATAGACCCCAATCGATCGAATCTAACCTCACTTTTTCAAACTTACCGAGCATCAGACCCATCACTTCCATTGGTACACCGGCACGGCCGTGTTTCAACATTTTCAATAAAGCCAATGACGAAATGTACACTTGTTCGGCCGTATCGACAACCGGGGCATCGGAGGGTGGTGGTGCTTGCGATAAACCGGGCATACCGCCACCAAGACGCAATAAACGATCCATTATCTGCGCCGAAAAAACTCAATTAAAATCGTTAGGATATTCAAAAATTTGATTTAATTTAATTAAATCGAAGAATTTTATTTAAATTTAATGAACTTTTCGTTGATAAAAATGTAAATTCACGATTTATATTAACAATTGCAACTCATCACAAATGTGACAGTTGGCGACAGTACTGGCAACTCAATCGATCGAAAAACACTAAACTTTGAAGTTTATTTGTAGCCCTAACTGCTACAAATTGCATGTAAATTTAAAATTCTTTTAATAATTCACATTAAAATAGAAAATATATAACTAACCTTCAACAAAAGTGCGAAATTTTCGTAAGTTTTACGTTCTTTACGAATTTTATTTTTTCTCTGATGACAGTTGGAGCAACACCACCAACTCTAAGAACACAAAAACTCCAAATCAGCAATAGTTATTTGTAGCGCATTAGCAATATTAAATTATAGTCTTTCCAATAATTTAAAATATTGACTGTTGTTTTGTTTTATATTTTATTTCTAATAAATTATTTGAAAATAATTGAATTATAGAATTTAACTAATTTAAATGATCTAAAATTATCGTTTTAAAATATGCGAAAATAGCAACAAATCCACGAATAAGTCTAATTAAAATTTTGAGGTTAGAATCGAGGCCAACCTAATTTATGGCGCGTTATTCGAAATTTGTCCAATTCAAATGTTTAATTTCAATTAACCGCTAATAAATTTGATTAATATACAAATAAATAAGCGATATTATCATAAAAATGTTTATTTATGGTGATTTTATTGGTGAAACGTGTTTCTTTTCGAAATAAAATTGTAAATAAATCCAACTTTCTCTTATTTTCCAACGTTGTATCTTCAAATAGCGTTTGTTAATTCAACAATTATCTGAAAAATAAAGCGAATTGTTTGATTCTACTTGTAAATAAATATGAAAAACTATCAACGAAACAATGAAACTTGTACGGGTGCTGTTTTATTTATTCTTGTTGATTTCGTGCCGGTGTTCTGGTATAGTTTTATATCTTGCTACAGTGTGTATAAATTGCAATTGGAACGACGACCGGACTTGATATTTAAACCTTCCTTAAAGGCTAATGATCTGTAACGAACGTGTTCGCCAACTGAACAACGAAACAAAACAACAAGAATTAGAAATATAGCAGATGATGCATTAAGAAGAAGTGGGGAAAACAATCGGATTTTTTTTATATAATCACCAAAAATTTGAATATTCGAGAATATCTCATATTTTTAATCGTTATAAAATCTTAACTGACAGTTTAACGATCGAAGAACAGTTGTTAGATTATTTTCAGCATCCAACTATTTTTGAAAACACACTGTACAGTTTCTAATTAATTTAACAACAAATTAACAAAACAGTCAATGCCCTCTAACTCTCTATAATCCCCTATTTTTTCTATTTTAATTATTCATTATTCTTATTAAAGAGGGAAAATCTATAAATATCGACTCACAATCTAGGTGTCATGTCAAAAAATAATAAAACACCTCTGCCAACAAAAACCACCCAATTATTTAATAAATCATTCAACCATCAATTCACCTGAAAACACTATAACAACAAAATCAATGGCTAATTTCCAAGATTTCGTAATAATTAAGGGCTAATTTTGGAAATTATACAGTTAAATTTGACCGAACATTAATCGCAGTTGGCGTTGCATTTGAATACGTACTGTCGTACCTTAGTTCATATTCTAAAACAACTGAACTAACCTATGAATCTAGCAATCCACCAAATAAGAAGCCAACTAGAACTCTTGTAAGTCTTATGAGTTCTTATTTTAAAACTACAATGTAATGTCTCTCTGTTATAAAATGGGTGGGTTGCTCCATTCATGTTAATTATAGGTTAATTTTATAAATTATACAATTAAACTACAGTTAAATTTGACTAAAGATCAAACCGGCGTGTTTCGCAAATGGCTAAATATTTGCAAGGGTAATGTCGTAACTTAATTCATATTGTAGAAGATTTGACTTAACCTAAAAACCTACAAAATACAAGACCAACTAAAAATCCAGTAAACTCTAAAGCTCTTATTTTAAAGTTTCAGTATAATCTCTCTCTAATGGGTTGCACCAATGATTTATGTTAATCTGCAGGTTAATTTTATAAATTATACAGTTAAACTTCAATTAAATTCAACTGAATATAGATCAGCGGTGTATCTCATAGTTGGCTATGTATTTAAAACATTTGAACATATAGTGTCGTAGCTTGATTCATAATTTGTAACATCTGAACTATGAAATTACTAGTTTTTATTTTAAAATTACAGTGTACTCTCTGTATGAAGCTCCATTCATAGCTGTTAATTTATGTTAATTAAGGGTTATTTTTTTAAATTATACAGTTAAACTACAGTTAAATTTGTTTGAATATTAAATTAGCAGTGTCCTCGTAGATGGCCATGCGTTTAAATATGTCATGTCTTAGCTTAATTCATAACTTACATTTGAACTATAAACTTACCAAATACAGCACCAACTGAGAGCCTTGTAAACCCTGTAAATTCGTAATTTACAGTGTAATCTCTCTGAGATACCCACTTGATGGGTTGCAGAATGCTAATTTATATTAATTGAAGGCTATTTTTATAGGTTATACAGTTAAATTTGACTGTACAATAAACCAGCAGCATACATTCGAAAATATCGTGTCGTAACTTGATTCATAACGCAAGGTTACGAAGCTAACATGTGTTCTTATTTTAAGGTTATATTATCTCTGGATGGGTTGCACCATTTATAGAAAATACAAATCTTTGTTATTTTGAGGTTATTTTTATAAACTCTACGGTTAAACTAGGGTTAAATTTAACTGAGCTTTAAAACAAATGACACACATTTGACTTATTTGAATATGTCGTGTCGTAGCTTGATGCATAATTCACAACATTTACGCTATAAAACTACCAAATATATGGCCAATTAAGAGTCGAGCAAATCATTATTATAATTTTGAAACTACAGTGTAATCTCTCTATGATACAAATTGGGTGGGTTGTTCATTCATGTTAATTAAGGGTTAATTTTATAAAATATACAACTACAGTTAGATTTAATTGAACGTCTAATCAGCAACATACTTGATAGCTGGCCATGTATTTGACTCGTTTGAATATGTAATGTCGTAGCTTGATTCATAATTTCCATGGCCAACTAGAGATCCTGTAATCTCTATATCATAGGCACTAGATGGGTTGCACCAACAGATAATTAAGTTTTAAAAAGGAAAATTAACCTTATTTAGTACAATTACCTTTAGTTTAATGAAGATGGATATGAAGATTATGTTGAAGAATACCAACAAATTCACTTCTCCTGGAATTGCGTAAATGTGAAGTTTTAACAAGTTTTGCGTAATCTGCAACATGAATGAATAACATTTTAATAAGATTAACATGAAATGAATAAAATACATTTTCTGTATTGATAATGATAACAGTTCAATGGAATCGATCAATTTGAAAGAGCGATGATCTGATGACGTCATTAGATAGTAAGGCTATCTATCAAATAAATGATGTACTACAGTATTTGATAGTGACGTCACTTTATTACCAACGTTACGAAATTTGAAAGATTTCAGTTGATTGTTTGATGATTTTGGAACCACCTGTACTGGGGCGGTATTTCGGTTATTTTTAAATAAATCAAAACTCCAATTTGGTGCATTGCCAAAAATTAATTTTATAACATGACCGTATGGGATAATCCACATTTAAATGAAGAAGAAATTGTCTTTTTTGCTTTCAATTAAATTATTTCCAACGCCAAGAAGTCACTCTATTTGCAAATAATAAACAAGAAAGAAGCTTTAAAATCAATTAAAATTTTATAATTTTCGTGTAATTCGCCTCAATTCGATTCGGTGCCAAATTGTTGACGTAATTTCATCAACAATTAGTTTTCTATTTTAACGAAATTCTCGAAACTGATGAACAGGTGCGTTACCCACATTTTTTTCAAGAATTTTCAGCTTTAATTGTCAGTTAAAACCGGAGAGACAGCCTGGTACCTGAAATTCTCGCTATAATTCATCCACCACCTACAAATCAAGTGGGTTGGAATTTTTTTCTTTGTTTAGCTATTTTTATGGAAAAATTGTCTAAATATTTGTCGAATTATTTTTACAATCAGTTCAGTGTACTAGTTGGACATTGAATTTATTTGTAATTATCGTTAAACGTAGCGCTATGTTGAAATATACAGGCTGTCTCGAATTGAAATTTGATTATACTTCAACTTAATAAACGATTTGTTGTTGTTTATTTCAATTTATCTCCATTATTTACTGAGAAAAACGCGAAAATTGTGCAAATTGAAACCGACTAGTCTTTCGCCTCCCTACCTTTAATTTGGCTGTATTCAATTAAAAAAGGATTGAGGCGATTAGTATTTGAATTGGGGCGCTCTGTGCAAGTTTCTAGTTTGTTTTCTTCATCTTTTCGATCGTAAATCAAGTCAAGATGCGTGAACAGGTACTGGGATTGGATAAAAGATGAAGCATACATGGGGAAGGCACAAAAAAAACACGAACAGGTTTCAAAACAGGTCTAGACTACCTGAATTAAATGATAATAAACGATGATTACTACTAAACAACAACAATACTGAAAAAACAAGTTTTTATAATTTGTAACATTAAAATTCGAAAAAAATCGATGAGGAAATTATTATTTCATAGGTCCACGACTGAATCGTAGGGGTGTTATTGACGATTGGATTAAGAGCGATTGATGAGGGTGGAATTTTCGAGAAGGTCGATAGTAAAATTCGATGATTTGTTGTCAATGTAGGGTAGGAAAATTGAATAGCCTGCCATTCTCAATTTGTTAAAGTAGAAAAAAAGAAAGAAATAAATTTGACGATTTGGGGATTTCATTGGAATTTTATAGCTGTGTATTCTGTTCGAAACAAGCGGTTTTTATTGTTGAAAGCAGGGCCGTCACTAGCGCTCACGTAGCTCAAGCAAAGCCCTTTAGACACTCACTTTTGCGATTGAGTTCTAGCGAATTTTCGCCAATAAATTGTCATAGAATGACTATCCGAAGGGCTCTTTTAATTCTTGCTTACAGAGCCACAATTGTGAAACTCTCTTTCTGTTTTCGGACCAAAAGTGCGAGTTTTTGGCAAATTTTCTACATTGGATCTATAGAAAACTTTATTTTGCCGCTAAATTCCAGAAAATTTTCAAATTGTAGGCAAAAAGAACTTAAAAATTAGAAAAACAGCAAAGTTTATTACCAAAATTTTGAAATTATACACTAAAAGTACTAAACTGTTTCAAAATTTTGAGCTATAAATTAGTGAAAACACTTCGGTATAAAGTGCAAGTGCTAATTTTTCCAAATGTTGAAAATTACCATTTAGAGAGTGCTAAAATTTTTCGAAATTAACCAAAATTACTATTACAGTTTCCAAATTTTAGACTAAAAGTGCTAAATTTAAAAAATCTATCAAAACCAAATAAACCGAAAATTTAGATAAAAGGCGGAATTTCTCACAGAAACATCTTAAAACTGTATAATAAGAGCGTTATTTTCTCAAATTTTGATTACGGCCATCTAGAGTGCTAGAGTATTTTCAAAATTAAACAGAATTTTCAGTAGAAATTTTCAAATTTTGGACTAAAAGTCATAAACACTTAGGGTGGTAAGAATACGTTCAAAATAGAAGAAAAAATCCAATAAAATCTTTAAATTTTGGACTAGAAGTGCTAATTTTTTCAAAAATTTCAATTAGAATCAAATAACTTGAAACTTCTCGATATAAAAAGCCTGAAATTCTAGAAGAAAAACTGTGTTCTTCAAATTTTGATTATGTACTCCTAAGGTGCTAAGAATATGTTAAAAAATAGAATAAATTTCCCAATACAATCTTCAAATTTTGGACTAGAGTGCTACATTTTCAAAAATTTCAAATCGTCTCGATTTAAAACGAAATTTCTCATTCAA
>JACDRP010001270.1:0-10725 GCA_013841185.1 Hycleus phaleratus | reverse complement strand
ACAGAGATAGACTGATGTTTTAATGTATTAAAAGATGTACCAACACAAAACACCATTCTATCTCTTTTTTTACAAATTAAGAACATTATTGTTCGAAACACTACGCCGGATAATCTTTTATCATTATTCTATTTTTCAAATTTTATAATAAAATTGTGAATATTATTATTTTTTTTGACAATGTTAAGACATTAATACCATCTCTTGCTCACTTCTTTTAAATGATTGCTCATTTTTGATTTGTATAAATGGTGAATATCCCTTAAATTTTCCTATTCCTATCGTTATTATTATTATTATTATTAAAATTACAGTAATTGTTAGTGAAATAGATATGAAAATCAATAGATTGTTGTAGATTGTTACTTTTGTATTAGCTTCTTCTTCTTCTATTATTAAATTTTCTTTATTTTTACAATAATTTCCTTTAATATTGGTTACATTATGTTCGTTACCTTCTTTAATAATTAAATTTTTATTCTGTGTGATAATTTGTGTTAAAATCGAACAAAACCATTGATTACCTTCTAAATAAATTTCAGTTTGAGATGAAAAAATATGTGATAAAGTATTCTTGATATCAATCGATTTGAAATTATTAAAACTTATATCTAATGTTGAGATTTGATCAATATTATGGAATATACCTGGAGCAAATGTAGTTAAATGATTATGTGATAAATTTAAATTTCTAAGATGGTGTAAACCTACAAAAATTCCTAAATCTAAAGTTGAAATATTATTAAATGCTAGATTTAAAGTCTTTAAACTATTTAAATGTTTAAAACAACCAATTTGTAATTTAGAAATTTGATTTTTATCTAAAAACAATAATTTTAAATTGTACAAATTGTTGAAAATATCAATTGAAATATTTTTAATTGGATTATTTCTTAAATACAATTCTGCTAAATTTGGTATATTAGCAAAACCACCAGTTTCAATTTTAGAAATGTTGTTATTTGATAAATCCAAAGTCAAATCTAATCCATTGAACATATTCTTATTAATAATTGAAATATCATTGTGACTTAAATTTAATTGTTTTAAATTGCTTAAAGGGGTAAATGTACCATTATCAATATCAACAATTTTATTATAACTTAAATCAAGAGTGACTAAATCGTGTAAACCATTGAAAGAATTGTTATCAATGTACGTGATTGTATTGTTTGTAAGATTAAGATATTGTAAATTTAAGTTTTCAAATGCATCATGATGGATTTTTGTTATATTTAATGAAGTGATCTTAAGTTCCTTAAATGGCTCAGAGGCGCCAAACAGGTGCCATTTTATTTCTTTCAAATCGCTATTTCTTATTTCTACATAACTATCATAACGAGGAGCAGATAATGTCTTAATATCATAAGTTGTCACATTTTCACAAACGAAGTGATAAGGCCATTTTGCTATACATTTTTGTGATGTCGTACAAGAAAAGAAAACTATCGAATATAAAAATACAATTTGTCTACAAATAAAACATTCAATTACAACGTGAGCTTGTTATATTAAGAAACACTTACCTTAATTCCATTTTTATGAATTTATTTAGACGAAATCTTATTCCTCTTATTATTCACAAAATGCCTATATTAAAACAATCAATCAGTTTCAACAAATTAAACAATAAAATTAAACAAATTTAAAAGTTTGGCTGATTTATATTGTAAATGATTTTCATTGTTAGTAATAAAAATAATTATCAAATTTCCTGTTTGTATTTATCAATTACTGAAACAAATCTACAGATAAATAAAAATGATGCAATGACAATAATTTTTAAAATACCAGTCGCCTGAAAATTGCCAATATTTTTCCAAATTTTCCCGTTTATTTTCCAAAGGCTTCGAATGAACTCAAGGTGGATAGAACGCTATTTTTGTTTTCCAAATTCGAATGCAATTTTGACTTGCAGAAAGAAATGTTAGAGCATGTTTTTTACAATTTTTTATATTTTCCTTATAACTTGCTCAATATTACTTCTTTCGCCATGATATTCACAAAGTTAAAAGCAATTTGAAAATGCTTCAAGAAAATTTCCAATTGCAATGTCAGTTTCCCGAAAACCGACAAAAAATTTCGCTCCTACTTCCTGGCAATAATCTTAAACTTAGAGAATTGACGCCTCATTTGAACGGTAAATGTCCCCTATTTTTCGTCCCCAAGAAAATCCCACAACTGATGATTTTAAGAGATTACTATTACTATATATAATAATATATATGATTATTTATAAATCTATAGAACTGAACTATCTTTCAGCATTTATGTCACTGAAATCAATTTTCCTTTTAGATAATTTTCAAACTTACTTATTTTAACGATCCGCATCAGTCTTCTATTCGATGGCCGAAAATTGGCAATGTTTGTTCCAAAATTTCTTTGTTATCTTTCTACGGATTTAGATGATTAGAACGGAATTTGAAAGAGTATTTCAAGGTCTATGCAATACGTTTTTAAATTTTTCTAAACTCGAGAGCGATTTTGAATTTTATATAGAAATGTTAGAACATGTTTTTTCGTTTTCTTGTTTCAATTTTTATATTTTCCTCCATAACTTATTTAGTATTGCTTATTGTGCAATGATGTTTATAAAGCATACAGCAAATAGAAGGCGCTTTGCAAATCTCCAAAAAATTCTGCAACTGCAATATTATTTTTGCGGAAAATCGCGGAAAACTTTTAAATTTTGCCCCCATGTTCCGGGAACAAGATTCAACAGTTTTCAAAAAAATTAAATTGTGATAATCGAAACAAAAGAAAATTGTTTTTATTTATTGATTTTATGAAAAATATATATATATAATACAAAAATACATAGAATAGTAATGGGTACCCGATTTAGGGTACCCATTGCTAGGCTGAGTGGTTCTAAGACCGTTTAAACAATATCTTTTTCTTTTTCAATCGAATTTAACGACTTTTCGGGTTGTCGTTGACCCCAAAACCGGGATACTCGTCCATTCCATCTTCAGAAATCAGCATAGCGATCGATTGTAGACGATTTTCTTGATTATAATTAATAAATTTGCGAATTAAATTATTTTGATCATCGTACCAAAATTCGGCATCGAATTTTCTATCAGTTAGCATTAAATGGAACCAATATTTACAATCATCGACCATTTCATTAAATGGTAAATCATTGAAATCAAACCATTTTGGTACCATTTCATCAGTTGGTACCAATTTACCAGTCACTTTAAATGTTGTAAAAATATGAACCAGATGATTGACATTTTGGCGATGGTTCGAAAGTTTTCCCAAATAATTCAAATCCGATAACTCAACAAACAAATTGGATTCTTCATACAGTTCTCTTTGGGCCGATTCATAGATGGTCTCACCAATTTCCATTTTGCCGCCATAACCCATCCATTTGTTTTTACCGAAACCGCGTTGTTTCATACCGAGAAGTAAGCGATTTTCGGCTGATTTCACGTAAACGAGATTGTATTCGATAGTTGTCATCTTGCTGATTGGAATGCTTTGAAAAATCTGCAAAAATGGGGGAATTTTAGTTCAAATGCCTTAGTGTCATTATTTCAGATTAGAGTTGGCTTTGTTCTTATTCAGGCTTAAAGTCAAAATTTTTGAAAAAGTCAAAATTCCTGAAAAACTGTCAAGACTAGACCATAAATCCTGTTATCAATCTACCCTTCATTGTCACCTTAGAGTTTAAATATGCAAGTATACAGGGTGTACTACCCCTATACCGAGGGTATTAAAGTCACTATATATATAAAGTACCGCAATTGGCATCCATTTTGTGTCTAAAATTTGACGCCAACTTCAAACAGAATGAAACAAAGCGGGCTCCTGCCAGTTATATTAGAGAGGTAGGCAACATTAAATACTAAAAATTTTAAATTTGGCGCGCTAAAAATTTTGATGACAGGTCATTTATTGTTTTCTGTTAAATGAAGGTCACCTTCTGTCAGGCAGCCATGTTGTATCTAGAAAATGTACTTCTCTCTCTAACACATTTGAACATTGAATTGCGGTACTTTATACATATAGTGACTTTAGAGGGTATGAGGGGGGGGTTAGACCACGAAAATATTTTCTAATTATAATTTAGACTGAAAAACAGCTGTATATCAATTTTTAGAAACTTCTATCAATTAGAACCTCTTTAATGGCTCATCGTCATTGAAACACCCTTTATAGGGTACTTGATTATATTTTAACGAATCGACTGGAATGAGTCATGTGTTTTTATCAAGACCTACTAGATTTTTTAGCGTTTTGTTTATTACAAGCCTGCCCATTTGTCTTCATTCAGTATTCCGAGAGAAATGCGAACTTTTGCCGCGTTGGCGCTAGTTACCGGAATATAAAACGCCATAGCTGTTTCTCTATCTTTATTTAGATGCGCCATCTTTGTTGGTGTTTGTTCGTTTTTGGCGGGAAATCTGTTACCAATCATAATTCAAGATTCGTTCAGGTATTAGCGCCACACTCGCCACAGTGGCGAAAGTTGGCGTTTCATCAAGACTGTTCTGGAGTTTTAGCCCAATGGGCAGGCATGTAATAAGCAAAGCGCTAAAAAATCCAGCAGGCCTTGGTTTTTATCTTGAATTGATTCTCTAATGCGCAGGCGTCCGAAACGAATTAATACGAAAATGTCCGACAGCCGTAATTGAGGCAATTCACAATTGAATTCAAATTTTAATTTCGCTATTAGAAGATGCTCACCTTCTGCTTTCAAAGAACTTCACCAACATAAATTGTTCAACGAACTGAATGCGGTTGATCTGGCCGGCTCTATTTATAGAGGAAGAGATGCTTAAGGCATGCGCAATTAATTTGATTAGCGCGGGAAAATGAACAATAAATAAACAATTATTGAAGGACAAAATGTGGTTGAAATTTTGATAAAAATTGGACCAAATTTCTCAGTCAAAGATTTTGTTAATAGTATTTTTTTTATTTAAATTATAACGACGTACATATTTAAAATAGTGAGATATTTTTAAAATTGAGTAAAATGTTTCACCAAAATCCTCAAATTTTGAACTAACAAGTAAACCATCGGAAATCGAATCCCCCGATTTTGATGATTTTTGGTACTGCATAACTAGATACTTTATTCTATTCTAACAATAAGGGATGCGTGTTTTGTCATTCGTGTCCATATTCAAGTTTAAGAAAGAAAATGAGGGTTGAAGTTACCCCTGCAAAATTAGTTTTTTGGCTCTATCTCTAGAGTGGCTGAATATTTTTTAATGCATCAAAAATTGAAAAATAGACATTTATGAGGGCTAGAACGTGATGCACCCTACGTGAGAAGTCTTATGGTAGTAGAAAATTATAAAATAAAAGTCACCGAGGGTTTTTTGTATTTATAATAGTTACCCCATAAATAAATCTCAAGGATTTTCTGGGGGTGAATTGGTTCTATTTAAATTATTTTTGGAAATTAAGTACACGTGGACTTTGAAGACATTTAAAGGACTCTTCAAACTGAGGGCCATTTTTCGGATTTTGATTATGACCTGGCCAATTGTTAATTTTCCTTTGATCTTCAAAATATCTTTATTGTATCATGCTCTAAAAAAGCATAGTTGACGTTAGTTATTGTAAAGTGATTTACCCACATCCCTTTTGAATCTAAATTTTGATCAGTGATTTTACCCTTTAGATATATTTTGTTGTTGATAAAAAATGTACACATCTCTTAGATTCCAGCGAAGATCAACTTGACCTAATTTCATCACGATAAAGCGAACATGTTGAACCTTGTTTGGAAGTATAAGTCAAGGTCAATGTAGTTGATAAGATTGTAAATCCCCCGTATAATGGTACAATACTAACTACTAGAAATGGCGCCATTTTTTGTAAATTTTAAAAATAATTCTAGAAATTCGTTCACAATAATAACCAAATTTGGTTGCAAATTAAATTAACTAATTTTAATTGCTTTTCGTCATCATATTTTTCTGTCGTTTTTAAAACTGAAATTTGCGCGTGTCAGTTTGAATTTGGCGCCAGATATACATAGTGAAACAAATATAGTAACTATGGCAACCAAAGTCAGCCAACTACGAGACGAAATAATCCTTTTATTAAAAAACACTGCTATTTAGCAAAAAATATGTGAAATGAACGAGAACAAGGTAATAAATTTACATATTTAAGTTTATTATCGTTGCAAGAATATTATTTGTCTATATAATTTTATATTTATGGAAAACGTATCTAGTGGTTTTATTTATACCCAGTTGGTAGCATTTGGTATTAGACGTTTGTTTCTTGTTTTTTTTTTCAATTAATCTAAGTGCGATTTGATGATCTCTGTTGTTATCAGTTAAAAAACTAAACTATAATTTTCAATAGTGTAAGTAATTAATTAATTGGGTTGAATTAATTAATTAATAATTAAAATGATGGTATTGTGCCGGTTGTGTTATTTAGAAGTAAACGTACAATCATCCAAGAACATATTCGATGAAAAACTCGATCCACCAGTTTGGCAAATTGTTCACGAATTAGCAGGTTTAACGGTAAATTGTACCAATTATATTATTTTTTTTTAATATTTTAATTATTAATTGATTGTTTTTTAGATAGTAGAGAAAGATCCATATACAAAAATTGTATGTTGTGATTGTTTCGATAAATTATTGAAATTCTGCGCATTTCGTAAGACTATATTAGAGACTGACCGAAAATTTAAAGACAATAGTCTAGAGATGATTAAAATGGAAATTAAAGATGAAGATTACGATTTAGCTGATGATAAAATCGATGTTCTAGAATGCCATGTTAATAATGGTAAATAATATTTTGTATAATGCCAGAATTTAGCGTCTTTGTTCCCTTTACACGGTTGAAACATCGTATCCAGCCAAACGAGTACAAAATACAGGCAAAATGTAGACTTTGTAAAGTTTCCACTGAACTGAAATTCACATGTTGATAAAACTCTTTCGAAAGCAACGTGCCGTAAGTTCTTTGGAAAAACATGAGGCATGCAACCTAAGACAACTTATTGGTTGTACGTTACAGTCACCTACGCATCGCTGGTATGGTGGACGAAAATACAAAAAGTTTGTACGCAAAAGAAGTTGCAAAAAGTGCAGCGCTTAGCGTGTCTGGAAATAATGGGGGCTATGGGAACCACCCTCAAGGCACTTCCGCTCCATTTACAGGTGCGGAAGGAGGGGCTCTCTGCCGCCTTAAGACTGTACCTGATGAACACATCCAAGCCAGGCCATTGGCAAGGACAGGAATTTTGAATCAAATAGATTCAGAATTATTAGTCAAACCTTCGAATTTCATGCTGAGGAAATTTGAAGTCGTCATAGATTACGACAATGGGATAACAAACTGGATTGATCAATTACATTACAAATCCTTCATCTGATTTACTGATGGATCAAAAATGGATAAAGGGACTAATATAGGAATATAGGGACCCAATTATAGGCCATATAGAGCATCCGTAGCCTTAGGAAAGTCTCCTTCCATTATGCTGAAAGTTGAAACTCAGGGGTGCGCAAATATACATTTTGACTGACAGTCAGGCAGCGTTGAAGGCTCTAAAGGCTTATATCCTTGAGTTGAAAACCGTCTGGGAGTGTCGTCAATTCCTTAGCTTGCGTGTCAGAGCATCAGGGAATTAGAGATAACGAACAAGCCAATTAACTTGCAAAGGCAAGTGCTGAGGCTCCATTTGTAGGTCCCATCTGCAGATGGGAAAGGAGCAATAAAATGCTCCACTGGGGGCAAACTCTGGGAATGAGACAGGCGAAATTGTTCATCGATTACTCGCTTAAGAAGCTTCTCGACCTTACAAGGAACGAATTAAGACTTCTAACTGGGCTTCTGACAGGACATTGCTCTGTTAGATATGACCTCAAAAAACTGGGGCTTAATTGACAGTGAAAGGTGTAGATTATGTGAACTGGAGAATGAATCCTCCGAGCACAGACTACGTGAGTGCGTAGCGTTGGCAGACAATAGGCTTACTCACCTCAGTCCCCTGCTGAGGTACAGAGCAGGTCTCCCAGAGAGATAACTTCTCAAAGAATTTTCAGCTAATGCAAGCTTACCCCTATTTTGACTGGACTAATAGAATATTTTGTCTCTTATAAAAAATACTAACTTCTCACACTTTTGTTAAAGATATTAACAATTTCGTTAATTTATGTATTTGTTTGTTGAAAATATAGGAAGGAGAAAGAGTCGCGCCTCTAAACAACAAATTGTCGCTTTAGTGGATTTTGTCATGAAGCATCCAGTGATGATACCGAGCAATCGTAATCCTGCAGGAAAAGATTACACTGAATTCATGTGGGCAAAAGTAACGAGAATGTTGAACAGTATGCAAGGTGCAGAAAAAAGTAAAAAACAATGGAAAAAGGTAATTTTTTTTCCTTATTCGATCCCAAATTGTCATATAAAAATGTGAACTTTTATACATAGCCAAGAGGATGGACTATCAAAAGTATCAAAAATTGGTGCAAATTTCTAAAATTTGGTATCCTGCTGCTTTGACTGGAACTACCTTTGATAGACTAACGAGAATATTTTCTAGATGTAGTTTTTGTGGATTAACTTATAGAACTTATATTTGGTCCTAGCCTGTACATTGAAGTAAAAATTAATAAGTTAAAATATTAACTTTATTTAAGCCTAAATTTTTACAAATTCAAGTTCTATTTAATAGAATTTTGGCTACAAATTTAAACAACCAAACTTAACTCTTTGGCGCATATCTTTATTGCTTGCATTATGGGAGGAAACCTGTCAAAAACGAGTTACACACGCCAAATGACTTGAGGATGCTCCCAATTTTTCGTTTTTCTCCATTTTATTTTAAAATGCGATTGAGAAAATAAAAATATGAGTAGAGAGCATCCTGAGTCATTTCACTTCATTTTTGAACATTACGACATTGTTAGAACTAACTTTAAAATGAACTACGACGTCCAAATTTTGCTTAAAATGATCTCTTGAATTATTTTTCGAATAACGCGCGAAATAAGAATTTATAATCCGAGATACATAAGTATAAATATTTCTTTTTCTAGTTGTATGTATGCGTCAAATCGAGAGCGAAAATAAAAGCTCGCAATGAAAATTTATCATCTAAACAAATCGATGAGGACCCTTTGAATACAGAAGATCAAGAAATTTTCCATATTTGTTCCAATAGTGAAGTTTATGTAGATGAAAGTGTAAAAGTAGTAGGTCCATCGCAAATTGTAGTAGCAAATGTTGTGAATAATGAACGGTAAGCCGTCTAAATTACGTTATTTTCATATTTACTACAATTTTTTTTATAGAATTACTGAAATTCCTTCAACTTCTACCAATTCTTCAACCATAAACCAATCTCCAACTGAAACTGATGACAATAAATGGTAACACTTACAATTAGACATTCTAAAGGCGTAAATTTATTATTATAATTATTATTTTTAGTTTTTTTGAGTTTACTCCAAATAGCCCCTCACCAACGCTGATTTCCAACAATACAACAGCGAGAATTAGAAGAAAGTTTATAAATCTAAGGAAGGCGAGACGAAGAAGACGAAATTTCTATCGAGATCATTTGAAAGTTTATAGTGAATCACATAAACAATTGAGTGAATCAATAAAATTACTAGCGAATTGCGTGACTAAATTAACTGAGGCGATAACAAATCAGACGGAAAATAAGAAGATTTTGTGATTATAACAATAAATATTGCTGAAATTTAGCAAAATCTCGTAAGTTCCTTTCTGTTTGTTTTAAAACTAGAAAAGGTGGGATGTTTGATTTAATTTTTTATTCAAGTTGTGTATTAAATTATTGACTCTTATATTGCCTATTTTATTTAAAAATTTATACGAAATAAATAATCTAATTAAGGTAATATTACTATTGGCTTCTTGAGCTGCTCTTCATTATGTAGAGAGTGAACAACAAATTAACAAATTAAATTAAATTACCAAAAATTAAAATTTTGTAATATTACGATTATAAAACAATTGGCATCAATTTTTTGTGTGGAAAATAGATGGCGCTATTTCTAATGCGTTTTGGAATTTATGAAAACCTACGCCACTGGTATTTAGAGTAATTTAACCTCAAATTTCAACCAATCACAGTTCAAAACGCTGCATATCAACGGTTGCGTAGTAACCGTAGTAACATTGATCTCATTTGTTTATTACCGCTAGAAAAACTAACCTACAATATTTATTATAATTAGTTAATTAATTATTAGAAAATAATTAATTAATAAGAAATAATATAATGGTATTGTGTCGATTATGTTATTTAGAAAAAAATGGCGAATCCAAAAATATATTCGATGAAAAACCCGAACCACCAATTTGGAGAATGGTCATGGATTTGACCAATTTAATTGTAAATCAAACAATTTATTTAATTGTTAATTAATTCACCAATTAATCAATTAATTAATTATAATTTCAGATAGTAGAGAATGATCCATATACGAAAATTGTATGTTTTGATTGTTTCGATGAATTGATAAAATTCCATTCTTTTCGCAACACAATATTGGAAAATGATCGGAAATTTAAAGACAACCATCAACAATTGAACTTCAATCAAACTTGTAATGATATCGATAGAAATTGTCCGAATATTAAAATGGAAATTGAAGATGAAAATTACGATTTAGTCGATGAGAAAGTTGATGTTAAGGATTATCAAATAAATATTGGTAAAAATCCTAAATTCTAAGCTATAAGGTTAAATTA
>JACDRP010001269.1:0-10325 GCA_013841185.1 Hycleus phaleratus | reverse complement strand
ATTTTGACTAGAGGGTAGATTTCTTCGATTTTCATCTTATTTTACAAAACAGGATGTATCAATAGCAATAGGCTATAATTTTCTCATGTAGTATTGTAGTATTCTTCAGACACTTGGAAAGGGGCAAACCTATGTCAAACTTAATNGTTATATCAGAATATTTCCCATTATAAGCGATTTTACGTATATTAAAGGACAAATAAACGAGAAAATTGTAAACACCTATACATCCAATACCGTATAAGACGTTCAAACAAGACTATTGATAACAAAAATCCTCGTTATATCCGAATATTTCTCGTTATAAGCAATTTTACGTATAATAAAGTTCTAAAACGGGAAAATTATAGACACCTATATATCCAGTACCGTATAAGACGCCCACGTAAGATTATTTATAACGAAATTCCTCGTTATAAGTGGTTTTACGTATATGAAAAAGGAATAAAAAACAAAAAAAAAGATACACATATACGTCCAATAACATACAAGATATTCAAACAAGACTGCTTATAAGAAAATTTCCCATTATACCCGAATATTTCTCGTTATAAGCGGTTTTACGTATACCAAAGTACAAAAAAATTGGAAAATTATAAACACCTCTACATCCAATATCGCATAAGAAGTCCAAACAAAACTCCTTGTAATATCCGAATATTTCTCGTTATAAACAATCTCATAAATATTAAAGTACAAAAATGTTGAAAATTACATCCAGTACCATATAAGACATTCAAACAAAACTGTTTATAACGAAACTGCTCGTTATATCCGAATACTTATCGTTATAAGCGGTTTTACGTATACCAAAGTACAAAAAACGGGTAAATTATAAACACCTATACATCCAATACCGTATAAGACGTCCAAACAGATATAACGAAATTTCGTTATATCCGAATATTTCTCGTTATAACCATTTTAATGGATATTAAAATAGAAAAAAATTAAAGAAAATTACTTTATAGACCCGTATACGTTCAATATCTGAATTGAACGCCAGAAATTCCTCTTCATTTTCAATTTTCGGCCGTATCTCATCCCAATTCAATTCAAAATCGATATTTAATTCGCGTAATAAATTTTTAAAATTCATCTCTAATTTTTTCATCCGTTTCGATTCTTCTTTTAAACGTTCCTTCTCTTTAATTTCCGCCTTTTCCAATAATGAATTATAAGTTAATTTAACATTACCAGCATCCAATTGGGCACTACGTTTATCTTCACAAATAATTGTAGCAAATTGATCGAATGTTGTATCAATTTTTACATCGAATTGTTTTTCACGTAGAATTTCTTTTATAATTTTCTTTTCATCATGAAAACGTGCTTTCAAATCTTCAACATAGAATTTAAATAAATCCAAAGGTGTAGAACCGTGTTGACCTAAAATTTCATCAACCAAAAAAATAATAATCGAGACATCCGATATAATAAAATTCAAAATGCGCGCCACTTCATTACAATTTGATTGGTTCTAATTGGATTCCAACCAAAGTCACGCTTTTTTATTGGTTCAAATAGGCGCCAAATTTGAATTCGTAACAATATACAGGCAATTTCAACTTACCCAACA
Source organism: Hycleus phaleratus (assembly GCA_013841185.1). Lineage (NCBI taxonomy): Eukaryota > Metazoa > Arthropoda > Insecta > Coleoptera > Meloidae > Hycleus > Hycleus phaleratus. The sequence goes on along the minus strand of JACDRP010001269.1, from coordinate 8,746 downwards.
TGGCAGAAAATCGTACATCAGCCGATATAATTGGATATAATTCCACCCATAATGACATTGATGTTAATTTACCTTCTTCATGTAATGTATCCAATAATGCTAAGAATTGATCACGATTTTTGCGATGTTGCCGTTTCATACGTTTCTTTTCGCGTTCTTTCTCTTCAATATATTCCTTTTCTAATACACGTATATGTTCTTCAAATACAATTAATGCATCCTCTTTATCCATAGCCAATAGATTGACGTCATTTTTAAAAGCATTATTATTTAATAATAATGCCTGTGCTTCACACCATGTTGTATCATAATTAATTTTCGTCATACTATCTAAGACTTCGGCTAATTTCTTCATATTGCGTTTCTTCAAAATTTTCGCCTCTTCTTTTTCACGTTTCGATAATGTAAACATTACATCTTCATAGATGTCGCGACGATCTGAATCATTGACATTTGTCCAAACCTACAATTGTACAATTTAGATGGAACATTCTGTATATTTTATTTCAATATCGAATAAACAAATGAATCAAGCTAACTACGAGATGAAACAAAACATACAACAATATTTCTTTTAGTTGGCTATGATTTTATTAAAATGAATGACAGACCAAATCATAGCCAACTATGAGAGGAAACAAGATAGACAACAAATAGTTGGCTATGATTTTAATGAAATGAGTGACTTTAATGAATAAATTAACCAACAAATAACCGAATCAAGTTACGACATAATGTAATTAATAAAATATGGCCTACTTACTTCTAAATGTGAAAACATCTCATCACATTTATAATATTTCGTTAATGATGTGATTTTATCACAATTCAATAGAAATTCTTCTAATTGTTCTTTTGATTTTTTCGCTTTTAAACGATTCTCTTCTTTTTCATCTTTTTGTTTTTGTGTTTTATAAGCATTGAATACTTGTTTTTTTTCATTTAATTTTTTAAATGTCTCATAACGTGGATCATTCGTTATAATTTTAACACATTGTTCCCATGTTGCATTCGATGGTACATTTTTCGATTTTAATAATTCTTTAAATGCCTCCATTGCCTCTTTTTTATCTTTAAAAACAGGCATTGTTGTTGTTGATGATGATGATGATGATGATGTTGTTGTCGTTGTTGTTGTTGTTATCTCATTTTGATTCGAATTTTGTTGGTCTTTTATTGATTCTGAATGATTATTTAAACTATCTGGTTCTATAAAAAACAAAATATTCAATTATTTACAATTTTTCGAAAAAAATCTCACAGGTGGCTGTTTTTTAGTTACGTGTGTCGTAGCTTTATTCACTCAATTAAATGTCAAATTTAGTGCAATAAGAATCAATCAACGATATTTTATTTATAAAAGCATAGCCAACTGTGAGGTAAATTTCCATAGTGTACTTGATACAATTATAAAAATCATCATTTGTTTTTAATTAATCATTTCAGAGTTGGCTATGTTTTTTGTACCACGTGTGTCGTAACTCTATTCTATTACTTTAATGTCAAATGTATTGAAATATGAAGTAATCTACGACACTATGTAAAAAAACATAGCCAACTGTGAGGTGAATTTGCATGGTATACTTAATATAGTTATAAAAATCATCAAATTATTTACTTTTTTTTTTAATTACCTCGAAGTTGAATATGTTTTTGGTTATAACGTATGTCGTAACTCTATTCAATCACTTTAATGTCAAATTAATTGTAATATGAAGCAATCTACGACACTAAAACAAAACCAACTGTGAGGTTAATTTCCATGGTATACTTGATGTAATTATAAAAATCATCAAATTATTATTTTTTAATTATTTTCTTAGTTGGCTAGATTTTTGATTATAACTTGAGTCGTAACTTAACCATTCAAATGTCAAATTTAGTGCAATATGAATCAATCAACGACATTTTTATAGTAAAAGCATAGCCAACTGTGAGGTATATTTCCATAGTGTACTTAATACAATTATAAAAAACTTCTTTTTTTTAATTATTTCATAGTTTACTGTTTTTTGTTACAACGTGTGTCGTAACTTTATTCAATCATTTAAATGTCAAATATTGCAATACGAATCAATCAAGGACACTATGTAAAAAACCATAGCCAACTGTGAGATTAATTTCCACATCATACTTAATTTAATTAAAAAAATCATCAAGTTCACAATTTTCTTTTAATTACCTCGTAGTTGGATATGTTTTTGATTACAAATGTCTAGCAATATGAACCAATTTACGACACAATTTAAAAAAAGCATTGCCTACTGTGAGATGAATTTCCATGGTATTCTTGATATAATTATCGTTTTTTTTTTTTAATTACCTCGTAGTTGGCTGTGTGTCGTAACTCTATTCAATCACTTTAATGTCAAATGTATTGAAATATGAAGCAATCTACGACACTATGTAAAAAACAAAGCCAACTATGAGGTGAATTTCCATGGTATACTTGATTTAATTATAAAAATCATCAGATTTAGAATTGTTTTTAACTGCTTCGTAGTTGGCTATGTTTTTGATTATAACGTGTGTAGTAACTTAATCATTTAAATGTCAAATATGTGGCCATATGAACCAATCTACGACACTATGTAATAAAAAAATCATTTTTTTTTTAATTATTTCATAGTTGGCTGTCTTTCGTTACATCGTGTGTCGTAACTTTATTCAATCACTTTAATGTCAAATGTATTGTAATATGAAGCAATCTACGACACTATGTAAAAGAACATAGCCAACTGTGAGGTGAATTTTCATGGTATACTTGATGTGATTATAAAAATCATCAAATTATTTACATTTTTTCTTTAATTACCTCGTAGTTGGCTGTTTTTTTGTTATAACATGTGTCGTAAATCTACTCAATCACTTAAATGTCACATATTGCAATACGAATCAATCTAGGACATTATGTAAAAAAGTATAGCCAACTATAAAGCGAATTTCCATAGTCTACTTGATATAATTATAAAAACCATCAAATTATTATTTTTTAATTCTTTCATAGTTGGCTATGTTTTTTGTTACGTGTGTCGTAACTTTATTCAATCACTTAAATGTCAAATGTCTAGCAATATGAACCAATCTACGACACTATATAAAAAAAACAAAACCAACTTTGAGGTTAATTTCCATGGTATATTTGATAAAATTATAAAAATTAGCAAATTATTTACATTTTTTTAATTACCTCGTAGTTGGCTATATTTTTTGGTTAACGTGTGTCGTAACTTAATCACTTAAATATCAAATGTCAATGTGAATCAATCAACGACACTTTGTAAAAAACAAAAAGCCTACGGTAAATTTCCATAGTATACTTGATAATTACCGATTTTTATAGGTGGATTTGGTAGAGAAATTGCAGCTAATGTAGCAGCCATTGCTGATTCTAAAGCACTTTTACCACCAGGACTGGCAACTGTAACATAAAAATAAAAATCCCTAACAAATTAATATTTCATCCAAAAGTTGGCTGTGTCTTTAGTATATTGTGTCGTAGATTTCTCCGAAATTTCGATAAAATATGAACCAATCTACGACACTATATAACTGATACATAGCCAACTGCAATGTAAAATAATCTAGTACATTCTGTAGAATAAATCAACAAAACTATAAAAAAAATCTAGTAATTTCTATCAATTGTATTATCGCAGTTGCCTGTATTTTGTAGTGTCGTAGCTTCCTTCGTACATTTTTTTAATGTCAAATTTTGATAAAAATGAACCAATCTACGACAATATTAAATCAAAAACACAGTCAACTACGATATAAGAATATTGTAGTACATTCTGTGTAATAAATCGCTGAAATTGACCTGATTTTGGTGAATTTGATGCTGAGGTTATGTGATTTAATGGTAATTGGGCTGGACTTGTTACTTCACTGGGTGTACCAGTAGCTGAAATTGGTTTATTTCTACAAAAAATTATAATATTAATAATAATTAATCAATAAAACAATTGGAAAAAAAAAAAAAAAACAAAAAAAATTACTCTTCAGCTGCTATCTTCTTTTTAATCTCCTCCAATTCTGGGGGAATCACCCATCTAGATTCTTTTGTATTAACATTATGGTAATAAATTTTACCGTTATCAGCAACATATTCTTTCCATGCACACTGCGATAATAATAACTAAAAGAAACAAAAGACAAAACAATCATTACTTTCTACACAGAGTGTACAATGCTATTTCACCGATAGTTGGCTGTGATTTTTCGGATTTTTCATTTATTTAATGCGAAAACAAACAAATGAATCAAATTAGACTACTATTAAGTAGTTGGCTATGATTTTAACTAGTCCTAGCCTACTTCATTCTTGACCACATTTGTCAACTAACCAATCAAAAGATAAATAAACGAATCAAGCTACGACTCTACTTATCAAAACCACAGCCTACTACCATTTGAAATAGCATAGTACACTCCGAGTAAAACCAAAAAAAAATCGTACTTCCGATGGTGTTTTCAATTGGTCGGGTTTCTGCCACGAACTCTGTTTCGTTATCGAATTATAATAATAAGTCCGTCCATCTGGGGCTTTATGTTCCGTCCATTGTTGATCGCTGCCTTGTGTCTGGGGCGTTGGTGGAAAACCGGCCGGTGCTCCACCACCACCACTACTACCACCAAAACCAGGTGGTGGTACACTGAATGGTGGCGGTATCATTGGTTGATGTGGCGGAAAACCGGCCATTGGTGGCATTAGTGGTGTGGTTGCGGCCATTGGTGGCGGTGCGAAAGCCGGTGGTGGTACGTTCGGATCCTTAAAAATTATGATAAACAATTGAATATTGACATAACCTCAAATTTTCTTTACCATTGTGATGGGGCTTTTTCAACAATTATTTCATGGTAATTTCAATTAAAACCGTGGAAATTGTTGAATTTTCGTTTCTTCCGGTTGTTTTTCTTATCAAATTGATAAAAATTGACGAAATTAACGAGATTAAACGACGCCACACTCGACAATATTAAAATAAAGCGCGTGCGCAATTTCATAACCTCTATCGAGTCTTGTTGCGTACTACCAACCAATTAAATATCCCTAAAAATCGGTTAATTTACCGAATTAGATCTACAATTATTGAGAAATACAAAAAAATATAAATTTAAACTCACGATTATTGCGAATATCGCATAAATTCGCCGGAAATTAACCAAAATCGCTACAATTTTAACATTTACTTTTAACAGTTGGCGCCACTGTCCAACCATTTCAACTATTAGTAGCTCTCTTTAAACCAGGAATAATAAATTTTCCGTCTTTAAACAATGAAAAATAGAAAATTTCGCATTTTCTTTGATCAAAATAAGCGATTTGCACAATTTTCACCTTAAAATCAAATAAACAAGATGGCGACAATTGAATAAAGCGCGCATGCGTTGAAAACAAACTAGCCAACCTCAAAAATTTAAACTAAAATAAACCCAATTTATCAAATTTCTCAAATAATTCAAAAAAAAATCAAATATTCCCAAAATATTGTAAGTTCATCATAAAAATCGATTAATTAATAATTAGAATTGGTCCAAATTGCGATTTTCTTTCAAATTAACGTATTGGTTAGGTACAGGAAACTGATCTCAACGTTGCCAAATCTCCCTATATTCAGCCAATTATTTTAATTTATTAATTTCTTCGTATTTAAATTCAAATCAGTCGATTTTCAACCGTTATCGTGTTAATATCGGTACATTCGAAACTATATTACAATGAACAATCATCTATATTCCAATAGGGCCGATTCCATCTTCTACACGGCATCTCATCTAAAATGTAAGTAATAACACGCCAATTACCGTGTAATTTGTCGACAAATCCGATAACACGATAAAATTGTAACGAATTTACAACATTAAATTTGATGAAATCTGCCACCTACACGATTCAAATCGATGCGAATCTAATCCGATCCATCACCATTTTAACACGAAACGCAAATTGAATAAATAATAAATCGAAAATAATAGATAAACTAAATTAAAATAATTAAAAATTGTGATTAAAGTTTAAAAATCGCGGGCTCAAATCGATTTGACAACATTGTCAACTGTTGATTGAATCCGAATGTAAAGCGGTCCGTATACGTTACGATTTGAATTAAAGCAAACCATATACTCGAAAATTTGTTGTTAATGACAATAATACACGTATTAAATAGAAAATATCTTTATTTTCTCGTAGAAGGCATATTTTAATATCATCAACGTACATTACATCAATAATTTCCGTAATGCAATGTCTTGATATCCGAGAGTTTGTTTTTATATTATTATTATTTTTGTATATTAATTTTAATAATTATATTGATAGATATATGTATAATAATTGGTATAATTGTCTTAAATCCTGCACTAGAGAATAGATTAAGAACTGAATTATTTTTTCTATACAGATTTTAAATAAACAAACAAAATAGTATTTACATTGAAAAAATCAAATAAGCCATGAGAGAAACAAATGAACACGTTATTTCCATCGAAATTTCCCGAAAATAACGGAAAACAAACGAAAATTGCGAAAATCTTGGAATAAATTAACAAGTAGCCAATTACAAAACAATTGACAATCAATAATAATAATCAATAATAATAATAATAGTAATAATAACCATAAAACACTTGAGGAAAACATTTGTCTAACACTACACAGAATTTCCAACGGTATTCCACCTCAAAGTGGGCTATGTATGCCATAACGTAGTTGTAGCTTTATTCGTACACTTAACAACTGAAACATGGGTAAACACAGTCGACTTTGAATTGGAATATTGTTCGATACTCTACAGATATACCACGGTATTTTATCACGAAGTTGGCTATGATTTTTGTTTTGTTTTTTAATAGTGTCATTTATTCCAATATGAACCAATCTACGACACACGAACCAAAATTGTAGCCAATTTCGAGATATAATTGTTATTATTAATAATAATAATAGTAATAATATTGATAATTAATAATAAAATATACAATTATGAAAGCGGAAGTGCTTCAATAATTTCCACAATTTAAATATTTATAATTCATCATTATCAACATGAAGTGATAAGGGGACTAAAATGATAACAATAAACAAAAAAAAAATCAAGTGGGTGATGATAATCTGTACAATGTAAATAAAAATAAAACTTAAAAACAAATTCTAAATTAAAAATAATAATAAAACAAACAAACAAATAAACAAAAGAAAAACAGACTAGCACTTTACAAATTACATCATTTTTTTATTTATTTATTATCGACTATACCACGATAGATTACCAAATAATAGTAGGCTATGGTCTTTGGTACGTACTTCCATTGATTACTTCATATCAAACTTTTTTTAAAGAATTTTCCAAATTGAAGTCCTAGTTGGCCATGTCTTTCATACTTGATGTCGTAGCTTTATTGAGACTACACCAAATTTGACATTTATCAAATGTCAAATTGTCCGAACAAAGCTACAACTTTACGTTCACTAGTTGGCAATATACACAATATCGTAATTCTATTCAAATTGTAGCTTATTGTAGAAATTTTTCCGAATGAAGCTACGATGCTACGTTAATAAAAAAAAAAGTTGGCTGTGACTTTTATATACGTAGTGTCGTAGTTTTATTCATACTATACTGATATTTTCTAAGCTACGAATAAAACTACATTACACAATAATAGATTGGTATTTATATAATGTCGTTGATTAATTCATTTTCATTGATATTTTAGCAAGGTCGAACCAAGCTAAGACACAATATTAACGAAAAGCCTCAATTGATTGTAATTTCAGTATAATCAACGTAGTAGCGTAGCTTTATTCATACAGCAAAATTTTCGTGTCTGAACAAAGCTACGACTTTACCTTTAAAAAAATCCTAAAATTTGATGTAATATCGTAGCTTTATTCATACAATAACAAATTTGACTTTTATTAACTGTCTAAATAAAACTACACTATATTAATATAGTGTCGTTGATTAGTTCATGTTTGATATTTATTACGTCATTTTATAAACAGTCGAACAAAGTTACGACACAATATTGCCCAAATATTTATGGCTTTAATCACTTGACATTATGGTATTTTTACGAATAAAGCTACGACATTACATTAACAAAACGCCACATAGTTGGCCATAATTTTAATACTGAATATCGTAATTTGATTCATACAATATTAATAGATTTTCTAAATGTATGAATAAAGTTACGACACAATATTGCCCAAAAGTAGGCTATGATTTTCATATAATCGACGTAATGTAGTTTTATTCATACATTTTAGATTTCTTCAATTTTTTTTTTGGTGTCTGAACAAAACTACGACATTACACAATAAATATGATCACTTAACACAATATTTTTACGAAAAAAGTTACGACAATGTTAACGAACAAATCGCCTCATAGTTGGCCATGATTTTAATATTGATTCATACAATACCAATAAATTTTCCAAATATACGAACCAAGTTACGACACAATATTGTCCAAAAATAGGCTATGATTTCAATATAATCCACGTACAGTGGTTCATATTTCCTCATTTTTTTTTAACATATGATTAAAGCTACGACATTACATTAACAAAACGCCACATAGTAGGCAATGACTTTAATATTGAATAATATCGTAACTTGATTCATACAACACCTATTAACGAACAAAACGCCTCATAGTTGGCCATGACTTCAAAAATAAATATCGTAAATTGATTCATACACACCAATAAATTTTCCAAATATATGAACCAAGTT
>JACDRP010001268.1:0-10779 GCA_013841185.1 Hycleus phaleratus | reverse complement strand
CGCACTCTATATACCTCATTGCAACAAACCTATTTCTTAGAGATGGGCTAGATGTGAAACTAGCTATTCAATAGAGACCGTTATCTTTATTTGTGTTATAAAATAATACATGAAACAACACATAGAAAATATTGTAAGAGTAAATTGACGTATATGTGACAATTATTGTTTTAAATACATATTTCTATGTGTAACAATATTGGTTATCTATACACAATTTAGCTACAAATCTATCAATAAATATTACATAATCATAATTATTACTTATAAAATAATGCAGGTATTCAACTAAAATTTGGCAATTATTTGCTTATTTTATCTTTATATGATTATTAATGCGATAATTAGTAAATTTCATGTTACACCACTGTTTGCAAGCTATCAACGTATTGTGTGTTGCCTACTTTGGTTAATTTTGTAACTGCGCCAATCTCTAAAATTTGACGTTTTTTGACAACACATTCCGTTTAATCAAACAAAGACTGCTCTTTACATTTTCTTTTTAAATAAATTCCAACATCAGTCCATTTCAAACGATTCCAGTGCGAAAAACAGTTATAAAATGTTTGTTTTAATTCAATAAAGAAATAATTTTTAGTTGTATTTAAAATTAACGCCAAAAAAATGACTGAAATCGAAGATCTACCTGATGAAGTTTTAGAATTCATTCTATCATTAATACCACCATATAAAGATCTACATGATTGTATGTTAGTATCGAAAAGATGGAGAAGATGTGTCTTGAGTAAGTCTAAATATAGTACAAGTTGAAGAACAAAGAAATTTGTTGAGTCATTGATGTTTAACGTTTTGAAACTTGCAGATGTTGCCAAGACGAAATTGAGGAATCTTCAACGGGCTATTGTGGAATTTGATATAAAATGGAATACGTTAACACCAGCCGATATGGCACCGACAATATCGAAACGATATTCCCATACGGCGGCAATGCACGATAATTCAATGTACGTTTTCGGCGGTTGCACGTGTTCGATGACAACATTCAATGATTTGTGGCGATTAGATTTGTCGAGACGACAGTGGATACGGCCGTTGGCCATGGGCACGTACCCATCGCCGAAAGCATGCAGTACTTTAGTCTGTTATAACGATTTACTCGGTAAAATCACCAAATTCTAGTTCTACAATAGATTAATATTTGTTTTTTAGTATTATTCGGTGGTTGGGCTTATCCGCCATCGTATCCACTGTACCAAAGTTGGCATTTATTCAACGAATTACACGTCTATGATATAAAAGCGAATCGTTGGACTTGTATAAACAGTACAGATCCACCACCACCAATGGCCGGTCATTCTGTATCGATTCTTGGCGATTGGATGGTCGTTTTTGGTGGTTTACATAAACCGAATACAGCTGTACATTGTGAGAAATCAAACGATATATGGAAATTAAATTTGATAACATGGCAATGGTATAAACAAGAAATACAAGGTGATTTAAAACCTAGTGGACGTTTAGGACAAACTCAAGTTATATTAAATGATAAGAATTTATTGATAATTGGTGGTAGTGGTGGACCATCGATTGCTTATTATGATGCTTGGATATTGAATATGGATGGGGAATTGTGGCGTTGGATTCCTGTTGATGTTTTAGGGAAAATACACCGGCCTGGCAATATTTGGTCAAGTCCCGGATGCAAAGTAACTGTCTTTATATAAAAAACGCCAGTTATTTGACCAGCAATTTGAGAAATATTTATTTATAGAAGAGTGAGGATTATTTGAGCGAAATTTGAACTTCATAGCTCATCGGAAAGTTTAATGCGAAATATTCCAGATTGAAATAAAGAAAATCAAAAAAATTAGCAATTATTCTGGGTAATTCGAAATGAGTTATCAATTTCTAAAAATTGTGCCAATTTTAGAAGTTTTTTGATCAACTTTCAAATAAGCTACGAGGCTGAAATTTTGCTAAAATATTTCTCAAATGACTCGTCAAATAAATAGTGACCGGTCCGATCTGTAATATTTTCTATAAATTGATTCTAATTTAATTTGTATTGATAGATTGGTGATAAAGTAGTGATGTTGAATCGTATTCGAGAAACGCCATCATCATCGATTGTTTATTATCCGAAAAATTCATGGGTAAATCGACGTACACCAGATGATGGGAAATTATCGCGTATCGATTTAGCAAATCGCCAACAAGATTTAGATGATAACATTAATGGTAAACGTGGTACTTTAAGAAATCATAAAAGAGAAGCTGAAGATGATGATAATTATCCAATTCCTGGTACTTCGAACGATAACGATAATAATTTTGTAAATTTGTTTAATTATCAATTAATTATTGATTGAAAATTGGATTTTTTTCTAGGCAAATCAATTACCAATGTCGGCAATAAATCTAGCTGCATTCAATACAACTGATATTGTAAACAAATCGGATCGTATGCGTATACAGCGTTTAGCTCGTCTATCCGGTATAGAAGATCGTTTGAAGAAAATGAAGAAAATTAGTGATGATAAATCGACAAATAACGGTCATTTTTTGGGTATTTACGTTTTAGATTTATCAAGAGCTTTAGATAGTCAACCGAGTGTAACGTGGTTACCACCGAAAAACTTAGAAAATGGTCCAGAAGAGACGATTTTATATACATTATTGGAGGGTAAATCCGAATTGGTCATGTTCGGTGGTATTAAAAAGGACCCAACTTGTTTAGGATTATCAATGAATATTAATAATCAAATATCGAATAGTTTACATTTTATAACTGCGCCTAATTATGTTATTTAATATATTATTTTCTTTAAAATATTGTGATGATGAAAACTAAGATTTGTAAATTGTTTTGTAAAATAAATATCGAAAATTAGGTGATTTTTTTGAGATATGGAGTGTTTTGGTGACATCTATTGCAAATATTATGAACTAGATGTTTATTTGAGATAGACATATCGGTTTTATTGTGGAAGGAAAGAGATGGATTGTAAGTTTCCTGTTTTATCGGCGGAATTTCTGATATTTGACAGAATTCGTTGCTGGAACGTAACCTCTGAAAGTCTGCATAAAAAGTGAAGAAAATCGAACAATTATTTTCGTGTGGCGTATTATAAATATGATATTTTCAAATAATTCAATGTCGCCGTATTTAAACAACAAATCAACGTTTAGTTTCAATAAAGAAAATGTCTAAACAGGTGAAACGTAAAATCACTGTAAACATCGCACCGAAAGGCAAAATTTTACAAAAATCACGCCCCAGTGTATTTGAACGTTTAGGTACAAAAGCCAGTACAAATACAACAACAACAGCACCGACAACAACATCATCACCGTCAACGATATCTCAACAACAACAACAACCAAATTCGAGTGAATTGTGCCATCATTGGTCACAGAACGGTACATGTCCGTACGGTAAGAATTGTAAATATTCGTCAACGCATACGTTAACGAGTCCATCGAAACAACGGGCGGCTAATAAGAATCAAGTTCAAGATAAACAACGGCGTCATATCAAAGACGATGTCCATAAACGGTCCAGTAATGTTGTAGAGGAGGATTGGGATCAATGGGATCCGGACGAATTGGCCGATGCTGATCCAGATGATTTAGAGAAACGCCGACAGGAATTACAAAGACAACTTGAATTACAAATGAAAATGGAAAGTAAAGCTAGACGCAAAGAGAAGAAAACGAAGAAGGAGAGCAGCCCATCATCGGATAGTTCGACTAGTTCATCGGATTCGAGTTCGAGTAGTGATGATTCCAGTTCGAGTTCGTCGTCGTCCACTGATACGCGCCGTAAAAAATCGAAGAAAATCAAAATTAAACGCGACTCATCAACATCATCAGAGGACCGTTCGAGGAAACATGGCGCGAAAATCAAACGAACATCAACGAAATTGATAACAAAATTGGAAAAATCCAAAAAGAAGGCACCATCAAAATCAACAGTAGCGGTAAAATCACCAAGTTTACCGCGCTGTAGAAAACAATCACAAACACCACCACCGAAAATCAAACCTAATGTCATCCAGAAAACCACAACAGTTGTTGAAAATAAATCACCACGTCCTACGAGTCGATCTAGTGATCGTAAACGGCATACCCCATCACCGAAACCGATTAAAGATCGTGAAAAAGAGCGCGACAAGGAGCGCGAACGTGACAAACTACGTGAAAAAGAGAAAGAACGGGAACGTGAAAAGGCAAAAATTAAAGATCGCGAACGGGATAAAGACAAGGATTATAAGAAACGCGAGATACGTTCACCGAAACGTGAATTACGTAAAGAATCGAAAAAACGCGATACACCAGATTCATCGCATTCACGTGATCGAAAATCACCAAGTCGTTCGAAAACAAATCTAAATCGTCGTGATCATAAAAGTCCACCAATCAAAGATGATCGTAATCGTGATTTTAAAAAAGACGATAAAGATCGGCCACGTTTAAAAGATATCGATAAACCATCAACATCGTCGTTATCGCGCAATAAAGATCGTCGGGATTCAAGGGAACGGGAGCGGGAACGTGAACGTCGATTAGCACGGGAGGAACGTGAAGCGGCCCGTGAGAAAGAACGTGAAGAAGCTTTGGCTCGTTGTCAGGAACGGCAACGGGAACGGGAACGTTTAAAGGAATTGGCGAAAAAAGAGGAGGAGAGAAATCGTACCAGGCGGCGTGGTGGTGATGATCGTGGTTTGGATAAACCAACAAGTGATCGTGTTGAACGTTTATTACCATTACCAGAAGATCGTTTACCATCGAATCGTAAGGGACATTCAACTGAACGAGAATCACGTCTATTATCTGGTAATGATCGACGTGAACAACGTGATCGACGCGATCAACGTACACCAGATCGAAGGAAATCGACAGAGAAACGCGATATATGCGATAAAGAACGGAATTATGAGAGGAATTATGAACGTGGCGGTAGAGAGAGGAGTTATGATCGTGATCGGGATCATGATCGAGATATTGATAGAGATTATCCATCGATTAGAGGACGTGATTCGGATCGTAGAGGCGACGATAAAACCTACGATAGTCCCTATGATAGACACGAAGATCGGCGTTATTTAGATACAGATTACAATGATAATTCGCGTGAAGATTGTCTACCGTTGGATAATCGTGATTATAGTGATGATAGACGGATGAGGCGTGATGTTTGGGATGATAGAGAAGTCGACAGGTATACAATTAATTTTTTTAACAACATTTTAATTTAATGAATTTTAGTCGTGATTTGGAACATCGGCGTTATAATCGTGACGATTCTCGTCCACCGGCGTCTCTAAAGAATCGTGATTGGGATCCTGATTATAATGATCATGAATGGGATAGATCACGGCGTCCACCACCACCGCCACCACCATCACAACGCGAATGGAATAATCGTGGCGCTAACAATACAAATAACAATAATGATAATTGGGATAATATCGATCATAAACATACAGAAGACGATTGGCGTCATTATCGACAAATCGATAATTGGTCAAATAATGATGAACGTAGACGATGGCCGCCGGATTGGCGTGAGAAATCTCGTCCAAAAAGTTCGGCATCTTATCATCGTGAAGGTTTACCAATCAATTTTACAATTAATAATTCAATTAATTTATTAAATTAATAGATGAACAAATAATAGAGAATCGGCGTAAAGAACCACCGAAATCGGATCATTCCGATTCGAAAACATCCGAAATTGATTTGAAGAAAGATATAAAACGACCAGCTGAAGAACCATTAGAGAATCCACCTGAAACAAAGAAACCTTGTATTATTGAATCGGTTCTAGAGGATGATTTAAGCGAGATTAGCGATGATGCTGACGATATTTTAAATCGTGATGAGGTTTATTATTATTGAATTTATTTGATTGTTATTGTATTTTTGTAATTTTAGGATATAATCGATGATCAATCCGAACAGAATACTGTCGATACTGTCAATTCATCGATTAAAGAACAACAAACGGCAGTATCGACGCCTAATCGTTCATCACCGAATCATTTATCGACAATTACAACTCCTATAATTGCGACTACAATAACAACGAGTATAACAACAGTAGCAACAATTTCAACGCCAGTATTGGCAACAACTACAACGATAACAACAACAACAACAGCAGCAAAAGAAGAATCGATTGAAGATGACAATATGGATTTAGATTTCGAAGAGATTTCCGAAGATGAATTAGAAGAAGAGTCACGTTGTAAAGGTATAGGTGATGCTTTAGGTGTTGATTGGGCTAGTTTAATTGCAGAATCACGTCCACGAATCAAACCGATGAATTCTGTAAAACGCCGTTGGGATAGTAGTAATGTTCTTGTTAATTTAGGAATATCCATCAATATGATTGGTGAAGATTTAGCTAAAGAAATCTATAAACAACACGCTATAGTAGAGAATAATGTAGAAATTAATGATGATAAAATTGATGATATTGAGATACCTCATCGTATTGGTGCAATACAGGTGGCAATACGTGAAAAGAAGGCGATAAGGAAGACGTTATTTTCAAATGTTGGGCTAAATTGTCGTGCATTGAGTGCTAGAAGGGATTTAATGATGCGTCGACATTTATGTAATATGCCATTAAAAGATTGTTATAGTGAAACACCGAAACGATACGATCCGGAATTGACGAAAATTGCTCTACAATTATTTGAACGATGCCTATAATAATAACAACAACAACAATAATTGTAAATGTAAATATTTTGGTGATTTATTAGTTTTGGAATGTGTCTAAAAATAATTTTGCAAAAAAAAACGAATTATTTTTGTAACTGCATGCATGTGTTGATGTTTAAAAATAGTAAAAATAAGTATACTGGGCGCCAGAAGAAATGGGTTCTATAATCCTATAGTGCTAAATTTAATTGGTTCGATAAATAAATTTTAATATTTATTCCAAATGTAGGTGAAATTTGCCTTTATAAAACCCATTTCTCTAAATTTTCTGTCATGTAAAACAACTATGAAGTGTATTTTTTCGTTTAATCTAGAATTTTTCCACAAAAACTTTATTGATGTGTTTTTAAAAACAATTCCGAAATTTAACGCAGATCTCTCAACCTATTTACCGAGTCTAGCCGCCGTACTTTAAATATAAATCGATCGTCTTGACCAACTCAAATCGATCTCTACCGCTCCAACAAGTCGCATTAATTACAAAATTAAAAAAATGTTAAAACCCATACGCAATATCGATTTGATCGATACAACAATCCGACTGTATTTATCGAGAAATCAATTAACAACCGCCGATACAGTCTGGACGATCCGTAAATCACCACTCGGCGGTTTCGGTGTGTTCGCCAAACGTCCCATCGAAATCGGCGAGATCATCTTCAAAGACCGCGCAGTGATCGTGGGCCCGAGGGCGGCCCAAGAATCGCCCCCGATTTGCGTCGATTGCTACAATCAACCGGCAACTTTGGAAATCTGTAAAAATTGCGGCCTGCCCCTGTGTGAATTGTGCGGCAATTCGGATGTGCACGCGAACGAATGCCGGTTGATTCGGTTGTGGCGGAGTTTTAACAGTGAAGTTGAATCGCCGCAATTGTCGAGAGTATTGGCGCCGATTCGTTCGTTGTTGCTCGACGATGCCGATAAGGCGGTTGTGTTGTGTTTGAAGGCGCACCGGGCGGATCGGCACGGTTTCGAAGTGGACATCATGAAGAACGAATTGAATTTTAATTTGTCGCAATTCGATGAGGAGTTTATGCGTTTGGTTTGTTCGATTCTAGATTCGAATGCGTTTGAAGTTGTTATTGGTGATGAAGAGAAACAGGCCAGTGTACGCGGTCTGTATCCGTTAGCCAGTCTAGTCAATCATAATTGTTCGCCGAATACGACGCACGTCTTCGATCAACAACAACACATGATCGTTAGAGCCGCTAAATTTATCGATAAAGACGCAGAAATCTCCCATTCATATTCTAGAGTAATATGGGGCACAATGACGCGCCGTTATCATTTATTAAGAACCAAACATTTCTTATGTAAATGTAAACGTTGTTCAGACCCAACTGAATTTGACACATACATGTCTAGTATTTTATGTAAATCGTGTAATGGCAATGTTTTACCACCACCATTACAAATCAATTCGAATAAATGGCAATGTGAATCATGTAAACGTACGTATAAACGTATAGAAATTGCCTCAATTACCTCAATATTAGGCTCGATATTAACAAGTTTCGATAACAACGATTACATCTACATGATGCGATTCATCCAACAAAAATTACCGAAATTAGTTGGCGTTAATCACGAGATTGTAGTCGAGTTAAAGTACCGAATCGTCTGGATATTTGGACACGCGCCTGGACTAACTTTACACGGTTAGTATCGATTAACAAATTAGCGATACTAAAATCGACAATTTCCAGAATTACCAGATGATCTCTTATTGACGAAAGAGAATTATTGTCGCGATCTACTCGATTTGGTAGAACGTCTCGATTTAGGCCAGTGCAAAATGAAAGGTTTATTGCTCCATGAATTGTACAGTGTTTTGAAAGAGAGAATTCGGCGCAATTCAAATTTAGACCAGGTAATTGTGTTTTTTATTTAAAATATGATCGTTTATTTTTTTCACGTCCAAAATGTAATTATTGATAATAAATTGGTCGATATGTTGGCAGCCGGTTGGTCCAGAATTAGAAACTTTATTAGAGGCGAGTGCAGACATTTTGATGTATGATGTTACAGCACCGCAGGAGATCAAAATGCATCCTGTTTGGAAAAGTTTGTCTATCTAAACGAAATTGATTTGTTTTTTTCGTCGAATTTCCTAATAAATACCTGTTAAAACCGCATCCAAGTCTATTTATAAACCTCGTAATTAGTTCTAATTGTTAATGCCATGTTATATAAAAGGTGACATTAAAATAACTCGAGTCAAATTCATTGTTAATTTATTGCTGATTTTGTCCTAGAAATCTATTAATATTCAAAGTTTATTATTAAAAAAAACTAAACATAAATTTAAAGGGTGTGAATTATATTTAAATAAAATTTGTTTCCGGCCGTGAATTCCTACAGGGCTCCATCAGCATGGGGTTGAAAAACAACATCTCTGATCTAACATACAAGATTAATTATATCTAAATTATTGATCCGATTCTCGAACCGGCATCATCACTGAAAGTACCTCTGCTATATTTGCGAATTTTTGATTTTCTGGACTATTATCTAGAAAATTTGAGCGTCAATTTTTAAATTATAACAATTTCCAAATTAGTGTAAATTATTAGTGTCATTTGGAGATGATTGACGATTCGAGAATCGCACTATTTACTTTCGAATAGTTTTTTATTTCAACTGGACGTAAAACAAAACTGATGGCAGGCATTGAGAGGGATGTTAAGAGCAGATGAAGAAAAAGAGAGTTCATTTTGTGTCAGTTAGTTCGAGTGTGAGCCCCCCTGTTGCGACTCTTTAGCCAACAACAAGACTATGATTAATTATCGTACATTCCATAATTTTCGGTAATAAACGACGCAACATCAAAAAATCGCTAGTTGGTTAAAACCAAACGAAAAACAGACGACGACAAACAGGCAATAATGACCTCCCCATCATTGATAAATTATTTATGTTTATGATAAACAACTGTCACCCAGTTTTCGTGAAAAACGTTTATTTCTGTCTGCATATTAATATTTTCGTATTTGTCTTTGATTTAATGGCACCAACAACAACAACAACAGAAAAAATACCCAACCAGGGTCAGAATTCTAGAATTTTTATGTCCGAATTAGTAATCAACGCTAATCAATCAAGATCAAACATGACAAAACGGTTGTTCTGTTATCAGTCAATCGATTTTTGTTATAAACGAAAATGTCCAACAACATCCTGTGGTGTTGTGTTTCACCAAAACAACTACACCCCTATCTTATCTATAGAAAGTCCTGTTGTCAGATCAACACATTAGAAGGATAGCTACCGATCTTTAGGTTGATTTCGCCTATTTTATTGTTCGTTTCGTAGATTTTACACGATAGAAACAAATCATCAATTCCGACTAACTGGGTGTTGAAATTTCAACAACACAAAAAAACGATAATCTTGATTTTGTATATCTGTTTTGATAATAAATTTTTTCTTCCCAGTATTGTCGGCTCATTTATTTCGTTGAATAAATCCACCCCTAAGGATATTGCGAGGATTATTGATATCTCAATAGATTCCACTCGCCATTCTTTAGATCCGCTTTTTTAGATTTACTCTTCCAAACGAACTGGTAACCAGGAAGTAATAAGCTAGCATACAGGATGCCGGACCGGATGTTGGATCATTTAAGGACTATTGTCGTTGAATATCCTGTAAATACTATAAGAAGGGGATATTTTTAATAGTCGTATTAATTATTGTACGCTTCTAATAGATGGCGTTATATTTTTGTTGGTTCTCGTTCGGTGAAAGAATAAACGAAATTATCTCGATAAAATAGGAAAATAAACAACAATCAAATGGGAATATCCCGTGGTGTGGTATTTTCGAAATATTACACACACAGAATAGACCGATAGGTGTATTTTGTATTGTTTATGAGACCTTCACAATAGGGTGTCTCTCACTCATCCAAACTTAGGGTTTTACATTCGTTTCTATTTTTATAGTTTATCATTTTTTTCTAATTCTTTTCCAGTCCTAAAACATTAATTCTAATAGTTCGTATTTATGTGGACGCATTAAAATCAAAACCCCAAAACCAATCAAAATCGTTCGTAAATACAGATTTTGTACAATTGAGGGGTTATT
>JACDRP010001267.1:0-10818 GCA_013841185.1 Hycleus phaleratus | reverse complement strand
GGTTCCAATTTTGCCCGTTAAATTCAAAAATTAGTGGCGCCCTTGATTTTTTAATATATTATCATTTTAAAATACAACCTACCCCATTCCGGCTGAGCACTAGCTGGCATATTTTGCCGCATTTCCTTCTTGAGCGAAAACTGTGACAAGTTTTAAAGCCACATGTGATTGTTACCTTAGATATTCGCAAGGCTTTTGACTCCGTTAATTGTAAAACCTTGGAAAGCGTCGACAGACTGACTCGTTTGACCATTAAACAGATCTTACACTTGCCAAAACAGTCCACCAATTTATAATTATACGCGCCTCTTAATCATGGTGGACTAGGTGTCTTGTGCTTCTGCACAAAAATTTTTTCAATTCTGCTGGGACGTCTAAATAAAATTTTATGTTTGAACGATTCACAACTGAATTTAGTTTTACATTCAAAGTTCGTTACCAACCTTAAAGATAAACTTAGTCACTATGTGGTGCAGTGGAATTGGCAATAAAGCTGAGGCAAAATATTGGTCTGATAAAATTGAGTCGGCCGTTTGCGGAGGTGGTATGCATGTGATTGGAAAAATTTTGCGACTTTGTTCTGGATCAGGGACCCGCCTAAATACTGGTGTGGGTGCGAGTATGTGTCTGCGATTCTGCTTCGCAGCAACGTTCTACCTACTGTTGGCGGGTTACATGACCCGGCCGGTCATCGATTCTGTAGGACAGGATGTGATCGGAACGAAACACTTTGTCATGTTTTGCAGAGATGCCCTATAACGCATTACGAAAGAATTAGATGTAACGACAACATTGTGAACTTATTGCTGAATTTGCAAAGAGGAAAGGTTTATCCGTGGAGATTGAACCACATTTTAGAAATGTCGATGGCCTTCTCCGTAAACCAGACCTACTTTTTGTTAGAAACTGCAAGGTGGTCTTATCCGACGTTGGTATACATTGGGAAACACCCACAAATCTTGATGCGTACAATAAAACAAAAATGCATCATTATAACGATGAGGCTATTATGAAAACTATTAAAAAGTGTTCCCCACCAGTAAAATTTCAATCCTACCTTTTATTCAGAGGGCACGTGGGTGCATGATGTGACCTTAACAAACGGTTGGAAAACTTTTTGAATTTTGATAAAGCTGTCGCAAGTTAAATAGTGAGTAGCGTTCTTAAAGTTGGCATTTCGTTTCATGCTGCATTTTTTACCAAAGTGTGGGAGCCATTTGTGTAAGCCCTGCGAAATGTATAGCCTTATTGAGTATTCCAATGTATCGTAATGTTCTTCAAGGAAAACAACAGCACAAGTATATATAGACTTACCGCTTTAATGCTGGTATCAGCAGTATGGCGAAATTCATCCAAAAAGTTTCTATTATTCTATTTATAATTATTTTAGAAATTCCCTACATTTTATTGATTTGCATATACGTAACAACTTGCTTATGGTCGGTAGTTGTTACAATAATGATAGATTTGGAAGAAATATTCAAATAAAAGGTTTTGCCTGCACCATTTGCAAATCAGTAGAAAAATCTGGTCTTTCATTTGGAAATGCACTGCGGTGCAACACATATTTGAATAATTCCGTATATATTGGGGAAGAAAACTGAATAAAATTATGTTATCACTTAAATGAAGATTGCAATCATATCGTGACAACAACACAATGCCCAAGAACTGTCTACAAAATTTCTTCCACTGGCGAAAGCCATAATACGATTTCAGAAATTATATAGACAGCCTAAGTTCACCCCTAAAGTTAAACACTTAAGAATTAATAATGGGGCAACAATTGAAAATAATGAAAAACCATCAAACAGGTAACTTTTATTTTGTAATTTTCTACTACAACCAAAAATTTCATATTGGTATGTTTTANTGATTATCAATTATATTTTCTCTTTAGTTTAAATTTTTGTAATTCATTGTATAGATTGTTCAGTCACACAGGATTTATCTAAGGTACGCGACCTTGTATCGCGTATCTCCTGTGTGATTGATAATCAGAGAACATTGTATCATTTTTTTAGTAATTTCTATTAATTCCTAGTATTATCTAAGTTTGAACTAGTTCGAATTCCCTTAGCATAATAATATCTAAACTAAACCACATTATTAGTGTGGTATATTTCAACTTCATCTGTTATTTTTTTGTTAATAATTAAACTGCTTGATTTTCAACTTTATGTTGTTTATCGGAATCCCATTCAACGATTGTGGGACTATAAATTTTATAAATCGTGGTGGCGCCCTGTGACAGCTATTTAAAAAAAAAGAACCCCCGCCGAACCCATCCATCGCTCCTGGATACTGAGCAACGGGAGAACACAAAGTGTGACAAGTTATTTGGAAAAATGGTTCAATTATGACGACCAGAGGTTACAATCCTTCAAAATTTTAACATTAGAAAGTGAGTTTAATTTTGTCCACCTTTCGAAAATTATGGGCAATTTTCACATTCGTGACATAAATGAAGATATAGTATTTGAGGAGTATTCAAAGCTGAAAAACTTCCTTGCCACAACCAATGAACGTTATAAAGCACTTAGTCACGATCAAAAATGGATAGAATTCTTTAGGCATCAAAAGAGTCCAAATTTAAAGAAAATATGCAACTTCGCTTTTTTGTTACAGCATTCAAAGGCATCCACAGAACGCGTCTTCAGTTTTATGAATAAAATGTGAAGAAAGGAAAGGAACCAATTGCTATTAAAAACTGTTGAGTCGGAATTGCTGGTCAAGTTTAATTTTAAGATGACGTGTTCAGAATTCAACTAGTTTCTTAGGAAAATACTTGAATTAAAAGTTCAAAGAATTTTGAGTTTTCCTTGTGTTATTACGTTTTAAGTTTCATATTGTTACTACGGAATAAATATTTATTTATATGCTTGTGGCCGTGAATCGTAACAAAAAATGCACTATCTACATTCCAAAGAACGATGAACTTTGCTATGGCAGGATTAACAGAAAATATGTGTTTGGTATATTTAGATGACATCATTGTTTATTATTCAGGGGATGTAATAGATTGTCTTTTTCAACGATTAGTTAATTCAAATATCAAGCTGAAACCTAGAAAATGTCGATTTATGTTACTGAAAGTGACATATCTGGGACATATTATTTCAAGAGAAGGATTAATAAACCCAATCACTAGAAATTAAAAGCTGTCACAAATTTTCCTGTACCAAAGACTGTCAAGGATGTACGAAGTTTTCTAGGATTAACTGGATGATATCGAAGATTTATTTATAACTATGCAGATGTTAATTTAACAAAGGATATGTCGTTTGAAATCACTGCAAAATGTTGAGTATAGAAAAATTACAAACAACCGCTTATCATCCTCAAACCAATGGGATGATTAAACATAGTCACCGTGTTTTTAAGGATATGTTGAGTTATTTCATAGCAGATGATCAACGTGACTGGGACGAATGGATCCCACTAATTTTGATGGCTTATAGGAATCCTATTCATAGTTCAACAGGTTATACTACTTACTTTATCCTACATGTCTCTCCCTAATGATGAAGTTCTCAAGCCACAGCAAACTAAGTACGATGTAGGACAGAATTATGTGCCAGAACTAGAAGCGAAGTTGGCTCAAACTTATCAGTATGTCAAAAATAAATTGGAAAAATTTGCAGAAAAGTGCAGAATTCAAAATAACAAAGAACGAGTGAAAGAAGTTTTCTACCAGGAGACTTGGTTTATTTGGATAATCCCGCAGGAAAATTAAAAGTGAGTAAGAAGCTAACGAAGAAATGACCAAGGCCTTTCAAAATTATAAAGAAATTATGGCAGGTAAATTACAAAATTAAAGATGTGGAAACAGGAACAATTCAGAATGTACATGTGAATCGGTTAAAACCGAATCTCGCGTCAAATGATTGCGTATCACCAGATTTTGGAGGTAACTGTCGAGAATCAATAATTAGTACCGA
The DNA here is from genome assembly GCA_013841185.1 of Hycleus phaleratus. Classification (NCBI taxonomy): domain Eukaryota; kingdom Metazoa; phylum Arthropoda; class Insecta; order Coleoptera; family Meloidae; genus Hycleus; species Hycleus phaleratus. The sequence goes on along the minus strand of JACDRP010001267.1, from coordinate 6,877 downwards.
AGATGTAAGTATGGATAATGATTTAGAGGATTTAAATTCCGATAATTTACAAGAAAACGAAGATTTAAATCTAGATACCCTAGATGCAAATAGGAATCCCCTTACTGATATATCGGGAATATTACCATTTTTGAATTATCCAACCATGATTGACACTCAAAGAGAACCTTGTGAGAAAGCTCAACAGCCACCACCAGTTAAGGTAAGCCGCAGCCCAGAGCAACAAACCCCAAGGCGATCTAATCGTATAAGGAGACCGCTTCTGCGGTATTATCCATGAAGTTTTAAAACTGAGATGCATGTATCCCCGTGTGAGGTCGGGGTCGAATAATCTCATGGTATTCCCTGCCCATTATAAGAGGCGACTAAAAAAGTCCATGCACTTAATACCAATCGCGCCATTAAAAGGGAAAGGGACTAACAGTGGTATTTTATTTTTAGGAGAAAGATGTCAGTATACATAAATGTCCAGGGATTCAGGACAGTGTTCAAACTATACCCCAAAGAGTTGGCCCTGTATGATGGGGACAAAACAGCGCATTTCATATTTAAACCTCCTTACGGACTTTCGGAACCACCCAGGGCGCACCAAAGACAAGCTTACTGGCTCACTGAGCATTTCCATGGCTTGAACTGGGAGGATGGCTTTGTGGAGCCGGAGGAATTTACGAAAATTCTCAATACTACAGCAAATGGATACACATACAATGTGTATGTGAAAAAACTGGAAAAGAAGAAAGTGATAGATGAGTGCCTCTGTCTAAGAGTAGCTGTGAACGAGCTACCAGAACAAACAGGGCTCATTAAAGCAAAACCATCTTGCATGTTTCATACTTCGTCTGATTGCATGTGCGCGTTAACCAACGTAGTTATGATGTACAAGACCTTTCACAACTGAAAATGAGAACAATAGAAAAAAAAACAATTGGTGACTCAGGATGCTAGAAAGCACATAGGTGGATATTACTTTGCGTTGAGATCGGTAGGTTTAACGTTATTAGTAAAAACATTGTATTGCACGTGTAGCTTATAGTAAAAATAATGCTAATAGTAACAAAAATCTCTTTTTGTTAAATTAATTTGGAAATTTCCCATGATTGGTGGAAAGTTTTCCATGTCTTGTCTGATTTTTCTAACCTTATACAATTAACTATTTTTCTGTTGAAAAAATTTTTTTCTCTTTTCTCTTCGTTCTGTTGATTTTCTTTGGCTGTTACCAGTATTTTATTGGATATAATAAGGTTGGTATTACTGCTAATAAGATATGAAAAAATAATAATAAAACTTTTATTTTTGAAGAGTTCTGTTAAACATTTACATTAATGCAAATTATATCATTTTTTTAGTGGAAAATGGAGAGAATTGCTTTGTATTAGTACAAGTATTAAAATTATATTGTTTGCATGCATAGTAAAAAGCGAAATTTTATGTTGTATACAAATATATAAATCCTTAAAATAGGTTTCCAATCATTCAACAATTCATAGGAGTAAATACCATGCATATAGTTGAGAGACGGACTCTGTCGTTTTATGCGACAGGATTCTGTTACCAAATCAACTTAATATTGTGAATCTAGTCACTTACTTGGATGGCTGCTTAACTCCTGAGGAGAAATTCTCAAGCTTTGAGACTCTTCCAGCATTTCAATGTTTGTCCAATGCAGGAGAACGTCGGGATTCTCTGTCACCGGTGTAACACTATAGATACTACTCCTCGACAGGTCTCGATCTCTTGGTTGGAGATGGGAATGTGTAAATGGACATAAAATTAATCAGTTGGAGAACACATTACTGAAGAAGGCCCGTTTAAGAGACATAGGAGCCGACGCTATAGTATATCTAATCTACTGCTGGTTGTTCAAACAATCAATAGAGTTTATTAGGAGACAGGATAATCTGACACAAGACACTGTTGTTGCCTGGATGAGTTACATCAGAAATGTATGCGACAAAATTGCTTGGCATGATTTCGAACCAATCGGTGGATTTGATGACATCGCTGAAGTAAATGAAACACATATATTTAAGCGGTCGCCGTACCATGTACCTACACGTTTGGTTATTTGGAGGAATTATCCAAACAACCAAAAAAGTGTTTGCAGTGGCTGTCAATAACAGGTCGCGCAACACAGTGCTAGAAATCATACCACAATGTATCGATTCCGATGCATCCATTTGCACCGATGAATGGAAAGCTTACAGAGGATGTACAACTGTTTTCTCTGGGCATGGCACAGTCAACCACAGTGAAGGTTTTCTGAATCCGTCAAGAAATGAATGACCGATATGGATACTGGAGGGAAGATTCTACCTCTCATGTCTTGAGCGGATATGGAACGAGCTGCCGCCATAGCCGGGTACTGAACCTGTCAGACACCACAAGCAAAATATTGAAAGAGCGTGGAGAGGGTTGAAGTCCTGTCAAAGAGAGTGCAACCGACAAGATCTGGTGGCATCGGTAAATGGATGTACAAGAGTAATATTCTGTCACTCAAGGACCGATGGAGAAAATTTTGAACAAATAAGAAGCTACGGAAAAGCACCGATAGACATTGACGTCGCGAACTGCAACTGCTACGAGAGCCAGTCGTAACCATCATCTCTACTGACCAGTATTGAGCTGAATACGAATTCAAATCCGACGTCGTCGTTATCTTCACTGAATACGCCGACAAATGTTCAAATCAAGGATTTTACTTGGGACAAACAAGATCAAAAAAGAGAAGTCGTGACTCTGACATCATTGATAATATGGTGGCAGAAGTATCCGAGAATTTAAGTAAACAGCTCTGAGAGAGAATTGTCGAAATTTTCATGAATGTAGAAGGGTTGAAATCAGAAACAACTGGTAATTCCAGTGATCAAAATAAAATAAGAGACATCGTAGACCGAATAAGTAGTATTAGAGCGTTTTCACACGCACCGGCTTTTGCCGGCGGTAGTCGAGGGCTATGTAATCTAATGGGCGCTTTCACACGTAGCCCGGCCAAGTCTCCGGTTTGATAAAAGTCGCCGGAGATGCCCTCGACCTGCCGGATGCCAGGGCGGCAGCCGGCTGGTCGAGAGCTATGTTTTCTTATCTACGCTTTCACACAATTCTCGGTAAGCCGGCGTCGGATAGATGTTTGCAATTCTATACATTTAGTTCTTGTCTACATGGTATAAAGGTTAGTAGACAAAATGAATAAACCATTTTCGTATGATTTATTCGCTTTAATTGAATTGGTAGAAAATAGACCCTGTCTATGGGACAAATGGCTCAGTTGTTTTAAAGATCGCGTGGAAAAAAAAAAGCTTAGAGAGAAATAGCGAAATTCTTTGAAGAAGGATTCGAAGAAATGAGGAAAAAAGAACAACACACTATAAGTAAGTTGGTAACAATCAGCAAAATTATATTTTATTTAATTGCCATGGCAGTGCCCCTTCAGGACTTACAAATAGGTCTCTTACAGTATTTGCTGCTCTTGCAGTTCGTCTTATTATTGCTGTAGGAACATTTTCCATTTCGATTGTCGAGTACATTTCTTCGGATCTGTATCCGTCTTTTTCTCTCAGAAAATTATGATTAAGATTCATAGATCCACTTTGTGGAAATCTAACTATTCAAATATGCTTGCCATCAACAGCTCCCAAATAATGAGGGAAATTGGCGAACTTTTGGAAACCCTCGACAATTTTCTGCCAAAGCTCTTCTGTTGGTTGCGGAATGAATTCGCCTTTCAATGTATCCCATAAAGTGTTGCATACTTGTTGCACAATGTTGTTACTCCTACTTATGCCCAACCGGTAGCTGTAAGGTAGATCAGTAAATGTTGTTCCAGTGGCAAGATATCTAAAAATGAAATACTTTTATAAGTCACACAGGACTAATATGTATCATACGCTTCTGTGCTTTTTTGTTTCAGTCAATCAGCTTATATCTAAATGGCAGAATATAAGAAATTCCTTTATAAAATTATTAAGAAGGCAATCTGGTGCGGGTTATTCAAAAAAATACTTGTATCATAATAATTTACAATTTTTGCTGAAAGTAGTCGAAAACGCTGGTACACAATCAAGCTTGCAAGAATTTCAGTCAGCTTCTGTTATCGACGACGAGGAACAAATAATATCTGAAGAAACTGAACCACAGAGAGACGCTACCCCACAGAATGAAGAACGTCCATCTAGAAAAAGACAGAGAATGTAGTATGATATTGATAGGGAAATTCTTAAGGCAATACGTGCTAATATATTACCCGACGAGGATGCAGCGTTCTTTATTTCTATTACCCCTTCTGTAAGTAGCATGTCAGATTACGAAAAATTGGAGGTTCGCATGAATGTGCTACAACTAATAAGAAATATTAAAAACCGGACCGCCTCACAAACTTTTCCGCTTTTTAATCTTCACTCTCCAGGAAATTCTTCTTCTTCAAATGCACCCTCGCATCATTCCGTCCCAATCACCCACCCTCCTTCACACCTTCCACCAAATGGCCTCCAATCAACATTATCACCAATCAATCGTGTATACATCCTCCCCACATTATACAGATTTATAATAAGATATATATGATATCAATCTTGAATCGTTGAAGTAAATAAAAATACTAGAGTAGAGTGGGGGAATGACGATCAGCGGGTAGTAACGACCATTCAAAATTTAATAGGAAAGGAATAAGTATAAGAGTTGTATATGTGGCGTCATCTAGTATGCAGTTGGGTAACTTAATTTCTGTGGTCGGCAATACAGATTTCTCCGCCGGTTTTCTAAAAGTGACAGTTGTGTATAGAAGGGTAAGCACTTGTAATTTTATTAACCATTGGTATAAGAAATAAATACAAAATAAATAAGGTTGTGCATGTGCTGAGTTTGGGTAAATAACTTGTATACAATCACGCACTAAAGGCGGAAATCACAATCCCCAAATGTACAACCTTAAAAATTCTACTTACATTTTAAATTTTTGGAACGCTTTTCGATGGGAAACGACGACCAATGGTCGTGATTACCCCATATGACATTTCTATGGTCACGTTTTAAACTATTTATTTTTCTCTAATGTACTATAGATGCCCAGAAATTACACTAGAAAAACCAATAAGGCCAATTGGACCCAAGCAGATTTAATTCATGCTTTGGAATTCATTGAAAATGGCGGCAAAATTAGAAATGCAGCGCGACAATTCGGAATTCCCTATGGATCTCTACAAACAAGACTTAGAAAATTGGAAGGAGCTCGAAGAAATAATAGCCCAAGAATGGGACGACGGTCAATTTTTTTCGGTACAGCAGGAACAAGAAATTGCAGATCACGTCACACTATTATCTAAACTGTTCTATGGGCTAACACCGAAGGAACTTCGGAGCGTAGTTTATGAATATGCTGAAAAGAATGGCATTGAGAACACCTTTAATAAAAATACAAGACTGGCGGGAAAGGACTGGTACTACGACTTTTTGCAGAGAAATCCCACAATTTCTTTAAGAAAATCAGAAGCCACAAGTATCAACAGAATAACTGCATTTAACAGAGAAGAAATAGAAGTTTTTTTTTAAATCGTCAAGGTCTAATGGAAAAATACAAGTTTGATCCCAGTAAGATCTTTAACGTGGATGAAACGGGAATAACAAATGTTCAAAAAGGACAGAAACGTGTTGGTTCAACCACCAGTACTGAAAGAGGACAAACCGTCACCGTGATGTGTTGCATGTCTGCTTCTGGTACATATGTTCCTCCCATGTTTATATTCCCACGTAAGAGAATGTCGTTGCAACTCCGAAAAGATGGTCCGCCAAGTGCAATCTATCAGGTTTTGAACAATTGTTGGAGCAACGAAGATCTTTACTTAATTTGGCTTAAACATTTTGCTCATCATGTGAAACCACCTATCGAAGAACCAATATTGCAACAAACGGGAATTGTTATGTTGGCAATTCCTCCACACACATCTCACCGAACCCAACCCTTAGACGTATCGTTCTATGGTGCTTCTCCTGGAGTAAATACTTTTGGTGTTAGCCTGTCTGTTCAGGCAGAAATATTGTCTCAAAGGATAATAATAATTCTTCGAAATTCATACCGTATTGATTGTATTATTACGTACAAACTTAATCAAGATGTTATTGAATTTTTTTTCTTATATTCGTGGAATGGGTCCCACAAATGATCATCCATCTCCAAATACTTTTAAATATATATTAAGGTAGTATATCCTGGGCAAAAATTCTTCTGCTGTTTTTATACCTTATAAAAATACAGAAGAAAATATAGATGAACAACCGATGGTCTCAAGTCAATACTTCGGAAGTCCAAATATTTTACAATGCGCTTCCTCGGTTAGAATGTTAGAGAATCAAAAAAAAAAAAAAAAACGTTACTTTATATTTGGCGGTAAAACAGTAACTCGTAAGTCACAGCACATGAAAGTGCATGCAATACCTCGTAAGTCTTCATAATTGTATGGTGTTGGTGTGGTATCCGTTAATGAGTCAGGTATGTAGATTGATTTTTTAGACATTTTGAAGTGATGATTGCTTAAATCAACTCTTGACAAAATTCTTTTCCAAATATAAGTGACGACAACCAAACATTTTTTAAACAATTTCTCATTATTCTGCACTTTTAGATTCGTATTAACTTAGGTGTTATTGATTTTCTTACTTGAATGTGTTTTACAAGGTATTGCAACGGGTTTTACTTTCATTCTAGGTGCGACAATGAATTCAAGAGGTAAAAGAATTTTACAAATGTGCAATATAGCAACTAAACCAAATAAATTGCCTAAGTTACAAGATAGTCTTAATTGTATAACGTCCATTAGTGTTAAAAATGAGCAGTGCGTGTCTGTTTTTAAGGGGTATGGTCAGTTAATCTTGTTTGAAAGGCAAT
>JACDRP010001266.1:0-10823 GCA_013841185.1 Hycleus phaleratus | reverse complement strand
AAATTTCACCTTTTTGATAAGGTGGTAGAATTTTCCGAGTATCCGGATCGATTATTTTTACTGTAACGCCGGTAGCAATTTTACCACAAGATGTTAATTTCGTGTCTGCAAATCTTCTATAATCTTCTAGATTGAGGAATGAAATGTAACCAACTTCTGTTTGGCCATAACAGGGAGTTACACGGGTGTATTTAAATATTTCTCTAGCCTTTTGTAATTTTTTCGGGCCGATTGGTCCACCACCAACCCATAGTACTTTTAAGCAAGATGTGTCATAATTTGACGCATTTTCATAAGATATCAATTTATTAAGGGAAAGAGGAGAAGTAAAAGCAAGAACCACCTATAGAAGAATGATATGTTAAATTCTTGTAGATTTCTTATTTTGCCTACTAACTTTATAAGTGTCAATAACTTTGAAAGTTTCTTCAGCGTCAAATTGTTGGATATATACACGATAACTACCGAAATAATAACTTAGAACAATCATTAAAACACCACTAATCCAATATAATGATGTAAAATGCAATAACCCACCATCAGGCTTAAAACTTAGTAAAGATAAGATTAAATTTGCATAATAGCAAAATATATGTATACAAAGTAATACTTACTCAGTGTTAACAATCAAATAAATAATACTTTTAGAATTTAAACAAATAGCTTTCGGTAATCCTGTAGTGCCTGAGCTAAAAAACAACATTGCAGTTTCATTTGGATCAATTTCTACCGGTTTAAATTCATCTTCATTATCAGCAGTTTTGGTAAAATCTTTTAAAGTTGGATATTTTGAAGAGTTACCAAAGATAACAATTTGGGGTGAATTGTTTAAACTTTTGATTGCTTCTTCAATCAAATTCAATGATTTAGGTTCAACAAAAATTATTGTTGGTTGTACAAGATTTAAAAGATGTTGAACATGATTCAATGATAATGTTGGATCTAATGTTGCAACTTTAGCACCTAAATAACTAGCTCCTATGAAAGGAATAACGTTGTCTAAAGAATTAACGGTACAGAATACAACAACATCGTTTGATGTGATTCCTTGTTTTGCCAACTCAATTGCAGCTCTCACGCTACGTTTTCTGATACTGTTGAAAGACTCCTTTTCGCCAGTTTTTGAATCAATCTAAAATTGTTTGAATGGAAAATTAGAAAATGTAGGAGGTAATTTAGACAAATCTTCGATAAACTCACCTGAGCGATTTTATCACCGTGCTTTTTAGACATAGTGAAAAAGTATTGTCCTAATGACATATTCTCAATAAGATATTCTGGTTTGTTACCTCGAAGTATTCTTGGATCCATTTTTTGTATTTAACGACAAACCAAAACAAAATATTGATTGACGTTAACTTTAGAACCGTCTAAACAAACTATTACACTATTCGATAACAAAATGTTAGATAAAAACAACTCAATTTTGAGTTAAGGCGTTATATTATAATGAAATCAAACTAGAGTGCCCCACTTTGACTTAATTTTTTGTAGTTCTCAAGTGTTTACTGTTTAATAGAGTAATGAATGTTTAATAGAAATTGTGTGAAAGGAATCACTGCTTAGCCGTCAGTAGTTGGAGCAGAATTGGAGGACATTTATCGTGATATATTTATAACTAAGGTCAAATTAATCCAAATTAATCAGATAGTGTTATTTCATTTGCCTAACTTAAAATTTGATCACTTATTTTATCTGATTTTATCGCGAACTACAAATAAGGAGTCTCAAAACTCCCTGTCTTTTGATGGTTGAATATTTTGTTGAATCACCATCAAAAATAACGATTCAAATTCCACAAACAAATTTTGGTTTGATTCGATTTAGTAAATGCTTTGTATTTTTGACTGATAAAGTAGGACTAAATTTGCTCTTAAATATGTACTCAGTTGCAAGATTTGGTGTACAACTATCTAAGAAATTATGCGAACAACACGCATCGTATCTTCGGCAGTTACACCTCTCTTTTTAATTCTAAAGCAACTCGGATTCTGTGACTTTCAACACAAAGGTGTCACTATCGTAATCAATCTTGCGATAATTTAAAGAAACAACAATACAATTTTGATAAAGTGTAATTTTAGTTATTTACCTAACAGATGTTTTGCTTGTACAAATCAGCCATTTCGAAGATTGCTTTCTGTTTGATTTCCATCGGTAAATTTGGACTTTTTAAAATTCTTCCAGGCATTTTAACGAAAGTTTTTTATTGTCTTTTTTGCTGTAAATGACTAGTCATTGATCCGATTTATAACATTTTTATAGGTAATGATGAAATTCGTCGATACTCTAACAAATTGTTGAATCATTCAAGGATCCGTTTAAATTTTTTCCATTCTTTATCAATGTAATTTCGATCATTTACTCATATATAAATATAGACATCCGTATGGGGAAATTTTGGCATAAATAGAAATAATCTTGTTTATTAATCGATAAAAATTAAAAAAACATCTCAATATTTTTAACGTAGATTTTGGACTTATTTGTTAAAATTAAAGGAAGTGAGCTCTTTGGAGAATGAAATTTTTGCTCAACTGATAATTGTATTAAAAATCGATACGATGATTTTAGAACGCACGCTGTAGTTTCTATTATATAAGTAGATCGAAAATAAATGTGCGTAAAATATAGGAGTCAATGACAATGATTGTGAAATGAAATTGCTAATTTTATTTCGACAATCTATTTCCTTATTTTGATAAATTTTAATTCAATTATTGATGCTTTTAATGAATTGATCTCGCATGGCTTTTCGCATAGTTTTACCGGTTGGTGTTTTCAAAATTGTTTCGACAATTTTAACACCACCCCTTAAACGTTCCCTATCACTGACACGTTCATTAACAAAATCGATAATTTCATCAATTTGAACATTTTGATTCGGTTTTAGAACGACACAAGCTGTTGGATATTCACCATCCTCATCGTGACCTGGCGCAGGTACACCAAATACACAAGCATCGACAACTGATGGATGTTCTAATAGAGTCAATTCTAAAAAAGTCGGTACAATATGATAATTATGGTATTTGAAAATTTCCTTTATTCGCTCGACTAAATAGAAATATTCATCGTTGTCGTAATAGCCGATATCTCCAGTTTTAAACCAACCATCTTTATCGAAACCAACCGATGGTTCTAAATTCAAATAACCGGTCATAACACCCGGTGATTTGCAACGGATCTCGCCTTTTCGATTTGGACCTAAGATCTCTTCAGTTGCCGGATCGACAACCTAAAATTTCAATTGTACAAATTGTAAATTGCTACTTTCATTTGCAGATACTTTAACGCTAACTCCTGGTGATATTTGTCCACAAGATTCCAGTTTAGTATCGATGATATTCTTATCAGTTTGATGGTAGAATGTGGCAACAACACCGGCTTCACTAATACCATAAGGACAACTGACAATAGAATGTTTGAAGATTTTTTTAATTTGTTTCAATTTCTGGGGACTGATTTTAGCACCGGCTACAGCAAATGCTTTGAGATGGCTTAAATCGTATTGGTCAACTTTATCAAATGTAGCTAAACTATAAGCAATTCTTGGAGATGCCATCGATAAATTTACCTAAAATTCAATTACTTACAATTCGTATCAAATCAAATATTATTTCAACAAACTTTATATTTTTCCAAGATTTGGAAGGTTTTTTCCACATCAAAATCTCGATACAATACCCGATAACCGCCCGAACCGAATGCGTTTAAGAAAAGCAACGTTGATGATATCCAATAGAGTGATGCAAAATGAAGAGTTCCAAACGGTTCTCGATCAGAATTCGATAATCTGTTTATATGAAACAATAAATTATTGTGACTCATGCAGATTCCTTTGGGTGTGCCTGTTGTTCCGCTACTAAAGAATATTACTGCCGTCTCATTACCATCGACAATAATCGGTTTAAAATCTTGTTCATCTTGAGATGGATGCAAGAATTCATCAAAAGTCGTATACTTTGTTGATTTACCAAAAATAACAGTTGTTTGTAATTCGGCCTTATCTAAACTTCTCTCAATTAAATCCAATGACGTATCGTCGACAAATAGGAATTTCGGTTTGATTAAATCCAACAGATGTTTAATGTCTCTGACCGATAAAGCTGGATCTAATGAGGCGATTCTTGCACTTATTAAAGCTGTTGCAATAATTGCAACACAATTATCTAGAATATTATTACAACAGAATGCGATTGTATCGTTTGATGTTGTACCACGCTTTATTAATTCTAAAGCACAACGAATACTGCGTTTTTTCACATTGGCGAAAGTTTCTTGTTCACCAGTTATTGAATCGATCTACAATCATGTAAGATTACGGTATCTTTTTCTCAAATAATTAATTTTTAATTACTTGACAAATTTTTGAAGAATGCATGTCAGCTGCATCAAAGAAAAACTCACCAAGTGTCCGTTTCTTTATTGATGTGGTTAAAGGTGGACCTTGTACGATTTTCCCAACCATTTTATGGTAAGTATTTTTTTAATTGACATAAAACTTGATAAGTATCCTATCGAGATAGTGTCTGACTATATTATAATTTATGTGCAATTTGAATCGACTTATCAGTAGATTTTTTAACTGTTGCTATGTAATTAATAGTTATTTTTGTTACTGTAGTCGATTATTTAATACAATAGTCCATTTACGATCTAAGCGATATTTATTCTCGTGGTGGTGCAGATATTTTTTGAAAATTTTAAAGCAAAGCATATGGGGGCGCAAAAATGTATCTTGCCACGGGCGGTAAAAATCCTGGTTCCGGCTCTGGCAAAGATGAAGGAATAACAGATAGGAAACAGATAATGTTAAATAAACATGTCTAATAATAACCGTTTTTATTTGAATCATTAATTGATTGTTCCCTAACAAGTCGTCTTACAAGTTTCCCAGTTGGTGTTATTGGTATACTGTCAACGATATTTATACCGCCAATTAATCGTTCCCATTCAAGTACACGCTGAGCAACAAAATTAAATATCTCTTCAGCACTAACAGTGTGATTTGATTTTAAAACAACAGTAGCCGATGGATAATCGCCGTATTCTTCACATTCTTTTGCAGGCAAACCAAAGACACAAGCTTGTGCTATTGCTGGATGTTCCAACAGAATCATCTCGATTGCAGTTGGTACGACGTAATTATTTCGATATTTAAACATCTCTTTAATACGATCAACGATAAAGAAACAGTCGTCATTATCAAAATAACCAATATCGCCAGTTTTATAATAGCCATCATCATCGAAAACTTCCTTCGGGTCTACGTTGATGTAGCCTAACATAACAGCCGGTGATTTACAACGAATTTCACCCCTTTGATTTGGACCTAAGATCTGTTCTGTTTCCGGATCGACAATTTTTACATAACAATTAAAATAAACTTTTCCACAAGAATCAATTTTCTCTTGATTAAATCTCAATGTCTGTGGTCTAAGTTCGAAATGTGTTATAGTTCCAGATTCTGAGGTAGCATACGGACAGGTTATTATTGAAGTTTTAAATATTGATTGAAGTTTCCTCCTTGCAGGTGCACTAATTCGACCGCCTAAAATAAGGAAAAGTTGAACACTTCTTGTATCAAATTCGTGTACGCGTGGGAAATTGGTCAAATCGTAAGCTGCAGATTGTGTCATCAATAGAAAAGATGGCTGAAATATAAGTAGAGGTAAATAGTGAAATTTAAAATTGATTTTGATTGTACTTTATATTTCGATATTGCTGTAAGTATTTCTTCTGGATCGAAACGTTTCAATAATAATCGAGTATATCCAGATGCAAACGAACTTAAAAGAACCATAACACCGGATACCCAATAGAGTGTGGTGAACATAAGTGCCAATTTACTAGGTTCATTCTTATTTTCATTTCTGAAAAATTCCAATAATTCCAATTAAATTTATTAATAGATCTAAATTAAACTTACAATTGTTCGTTGGTACGATAGAGAAGGTTTAAATGACTCAAACATACAGCTTTTGGTAACCCAGTCGTACCGCTACTGTTAAGTATTGTTGCCGTTTCATTACTATCAACAATAGTCGGTTTGAAAGTCTCTTCATCTTTTGATGGTTTTAAAAATTCATCAAATGTCGAGTATTTCGTTGAATCGCCGAAAACAATAATTGTTGTTTCAAAATCGGCATTCTTTACAGCTTTTTCGATTAAATCCAACGATTTATCTTCGACGAACATAAATTTCGGTTTGATTATATTGAGTAAATGTCTAGCATGTCTAACTGATAAAGCAGGATCTAAGGAATTAAATGCTGCACCCAAATAAGCTGTTGCTGCTACTGCTATAGCGTTATCAAGAATATTGTGACAACAAAATCCGATAATATCGTTTGAAGTTATGCCTCTTTTCCTCATTTCTATAGCCGCACGAATACTGCGCTTTTTAACACTGGCAAAAGTCTCCTCTTCACCACTATTATAATCGATCTTTAAAATCAATGATTATTATTAACTAATTAGGAGAAAAATTGGTTATTTACCTGGGCGATTTTGTGAGCGTGTATATCAGCCATTTCGAACATAAACTCACCTATAGTTCTTTGTTTTATTCTCAATGGCTGATTTTCGCCTACAATTATCCGTCCGGACATTTTTCTAAAATTTCAGTTCCAGTTGAACCGACACTAAATTGAGGAAATTCACTTTGTCAGATTCACACCTTAATCAATAAGAGGAATCGATGATAGTAATCGCAATATTTATATCCTAGAAATTATCGACTGATCAGTTCTTGAACTTTGATGGATCCATTTTTTATACAAAAGTGCAAATTTGAGTTTCTATTGTTTGCAATTATTGACTTCCTTTTATCGTTTTATTAATTTAGAAGTATCCTCTCTGCTCCGAAGAGTAAATATTGATTTTAGTTTGATTCGCGAATGAATCTTTTATCACAATACTTGAAACTCAAAAGTTATTGTCAATTACGACGAATTGAAATTTCGCAATTCAAAATTTCCTGTTTAGTGGACGTCAATTTTGGAAAATTTACTCCAATTCTTAATCTTTCTATTAAAGATCACGATAATTTCGACGAAATAAAACAACGAATCGGCTATATAATTCATGTATTTCTTGTATCTCCCATTTACACAGAACGAATGAATCAATGAATCAATTTTTATCAACATCCGTTTGAAACGATGTTCCTAACACATTATTAGAATTAAGCTATAATTATCTACAGGTGATAGATTTTTTTTCAAAAATGTTGTAATATAATAAGAAGGCACCGCTGAAAGAAGACAGGGAATTTGAAACACTCGCACTGGAGAGTATATTTTCATTTACGAATATACAAATAGATATTGCTCTAGAATACTTTTAATTTTGAATAGAAGAAAATTAATGTATTCCCGAACAACATTAAACACCTTTAAGTAGAAATAAACACAAAAATACAGTTTTATAATTTAATGAAACAAACAAGTAATACGGTTCACATTTAAATTGAAATTATTTATTTATCGTATAAAGATTATTTACAACACAAAGACTTATTGCCATATACGGGAATGCATAGTTAATACACGGAAATCATTACTATTATTAGCTAATTTAAATTTGTAGAGTCAACCGAGATAGAGGGCAGTAAATGGAAACTGAACGTGTCGATTTAGAAATAGACTTTAGCATTCAGTTGGTCGGACAATTCCAAATAGTAAGGAGTAGTTTGGAAATAAACGCAAATTGAGTCCACATGACTACAATGAGCACCTTCCCTAACTATTGTTGATTTTCTTTCGTTTAATTGTAAGTGAATAAAATTAGAAATTTTCAGTTTCTTAGTCTTGTTTAGAATTGACGTTGTTTGGAGTTTTCGTTATAAATTTGGTGCTCTTGTAGGTACTCAAATCGTTATAAATTAATCGCCATCGTAATCAATTATTTGAAATGATAAATGACAATAATAAAATTATCGATAAGTGGACGCTATGGGTGCCAATATCCATCAATGTTACTGTAATTACCGAAATAGATGCGATTGTCCAAACTTTGCTATCTCTTAAACAATTTGGGCGATTAGACCCATTCGAATATCAAATCAATTTCCTGTTCTTCTCCTTCTTTCACTCAACAATTAAAATTCAACCGATAAAGAACTATTTGCAACTATTTTATACTCTAAAGTGAAAATATTTTTTTTCTTCAATGTGTTTGTCTAACAAATAACAAATTAGGTACAAATATACGCGCGATTCGACACATTTTATCCAAAAAGATGCATCGTACACGTATTGTTATTATAATAATAATTATGCGTTTTAATTACTAATCAGAAGCGTACAAATAACTATGGCTTTTCTCCATTTTATACACTGTGATTCAAAAGAAGCNAACGCAGAAAAATATGCTCTTCCAGAAAAAAAATTCAAAATGGGCTTCTAATTTTAATTTAATTTCTTGGCGATGGTAATTGGTAGAGTCGTTTTGACCTTGCCAGAAAGAGACAATTAAAAAATAAAAAGTTACCCGCCTCGGCGTTTTTCGCAATTTTTGATAAATAAAGAAGTTATTTGCATTATGCGCTTCTTCTTGATTTCAACATATTCCTTTTACTTAGAATCCCATTTCAAAAGAAAACCATAAGATCAATATCGGAACTGATTCTTAATGGAATTTATATCAATATTAAATCAGAAAATTGAAGCCCCTCTAATCCATTAAAAATCAGTCATTTTATTATAATTGTAGCGAAATTCATCTAGATTTATTTCCTTTAAGCATTTGATTCTTTTAAATCTTGTAATCGTGCTAATTGGTGTGGTTCTAATTCATCTGGAATGCTAGCCCGACCGCCGACTACTTGTTTCGGTTCACCATTATCAACAGTCGTTGGTGGCATATGACTAATTGAATTTTCAGCCGTACTAGGACCTGTTGTTTCACCATCACTGCCAGTACTACTACTAGCAACGAACGGTGTAACATCACCAGCTGGATGATCGTCTTCCGGATCGTCGAGATTCTCCTGTATTGCAGCCGGTTCTGGTGTAACAGATGTCGATTCTTCATGTTCTTCTTCGTTTTCTTCTATTATTGTATCGTTACTTTCAGTTTTAACGTCTTGTATTGCAGATGTTGTTTCATCAACCGGTGGGAATGGATGTTCAGCTTCTTCTAGCATTGGTGTGGCGGCTGTTATGACAATTTGAGCAACACCCAAGTTGAAATCATCTGATTTAGCAATGGTTGGTTCTTTAGACTGTTCATCCTGAAGAATGAAATTGGATTAATATTAAGAATTGATCAATATTAAAATTAAAAGAGTGGGGAAGCAGTTACCTCATCGACTACCTCAACTGTAGGCACGTCGATTGCTGGTTAGCATGTAAATAAATTACCAATAAAATAATTTATATGCTAAATTCAGGTTGCTATTATAAAATTTTAAATTGACATTTTAGAAGGTTATCCAACGTAATGTTTTAAAAGTTACTAAGTTACTCAATGATGATTGGTTAACATTCTAATATGTCAATTCAAAATTTTATAATAGCAACCAGAATTTAGTATATCTTTGATAATGCCGATAACTTACTTGGCACTGTGTCTTGGAATTGTGTATCGTACTGTTGATGTTGATTTCGACTGAGTGCCATTTGAAAACTCGGCGAGGTAACATTTGTATCACTAGTAACAGTTTTAACAGCATCAATTCCTTCTTGTTCCATTATTAGTACAGGTGCTGGTTCTTGAGGAGGTTGTTCAGTTGATGGTGTTGGCTGTGTGATGATTACCTTGTTAAAATTCAACCAAAAACAAAAAAGAAAAGCGCACAATATAAAAGCCGCAGAAGCAGCAATAAATCAAAATTATAGCTAATATATTTCAAACAATAAATAATAAATAAAGCATAAGCATTTGTCGCTTTCATATCCAGAAAAATTAAACCTGTAAAACATACTTCTGTAGCTACCAAAAAGTTGGGCACATCTGGTGGTGTAAAAACTGGCGGTGCTGATGGTGGTGGCGTTTCATCCCAATCATTCGTTAATGGTTCACCATATTCATCGCATTCTTCAACGACTAATGATGGAAAATTACCGATACGTCCATCTAATTCGCCTTGCCACCAACCATCATCAACACTATGTGCGCATTTACTTAAGATTTTTATAATTTGACCCTCCTCAAATGTTAATTCTTCATCACCTTCACCATCATAATCGTAAAGTGCGATACAATACGAACCTGGCAATTCGCCTGGAGTTTTCTGTTGCTATCAAAAATTATAAAAATTATAAGAAATTATGGATTATCGCTTTAATAGAATGTAATACCACCGATATTACGGAGATTTGTTCTGGTGATTGATTAGTTTCCGATTGTTGTTGAGACTCTTCTTCATTCTCCACCGTATAATCAACCGATGAAAATGATATTTGATTAGTCAAGCCTGGCGTTGTTACTGAATGTTCTCGATCAATATCCAAATAATTATGTGGTACGTAACCTTCTTCGCCTTTATAATTTCTAGCACGTAACCAACCATCACCATCACCCTCACCAACAACCTCCAACTGTTCGTTTTCTACAATTGTTAATTCGTCCGGATTTTGAGCCTTACAATCGGAAAAGTACATAAATAAATCACTTTCATATTTAATAACAATCAATAATTGAATACCGTATAGGAGTATAAAGCAGTACATTTCAATAACGGAACAGAAGGTGGACCTTCTTGTTGGAGAATTGTGTCTGTTGGTTCTGTTTGTTCTTCTGCGCCCCAATCAACTTGGGTTGGATCGTCCCAGCCGGCTGTTAATTGTTCGATTCTTTGTCGCTCTTGCTCCAGC
>JACDRP010001265.1:0-12870 GCA_013841185.1 Hycleus phaleratus | reverse complement strand
CTTCATGGAAATCGAACAGGACTAAACAAACCTTGGAGAGTCACTAAGGCAGTCCTAAAGTCGGCTGAAAACTAATGATTTAGGAGGAAAGTCTAGGATTACAAAACCAAGTATTTGGCCCAAAAATTGACCTTCCTTTCAGGACTAAACAACACACCTTGGAGTCACAAAGCCAAATCTAAAATCAAGACAAGAATACCTCAAAACTTACACTAAAAACTAAGAGTTTAACCCAAAAATTGACCTTTCTTGCAAGATTAAACAGTAAATTCTCCAGTAAAGTCACCAACAAGAATTCAGTTTTAAAGTTGGCTAAAAACCAATGATTGAGGACAAAACTGGAAGTTTAGCCCAAAAATAGGCTAAAATAGCCACATAGAGCGCAAAACCCATTAAAATGTCGCTAAATATTGGCAAATGGCAAAAACTGCTTGAATACCTCCTTCTCTCAATTCATTACCATGAAAATACAATCAATTAGCGGCGTTGTAAAGAGCAAAGGCCCCAATTCGAACAGGCCCAACAAAGGGAACGGTTTTAGTTTTATTCCTTTGCTATACACGTCCATACAATTCTATATAAAACAAATTTATGAATAAGATCAAGGTTGAAAGATTGGGTCGGTTCAAAAAAGCAACAAACTCGTTCTATCTGATTTGTGTTTATGTCTATAGATGTTTGTAGTTGTGAAATTTTAAAGGAACTTATATTTGAAGAATATTGAATTAATTGCAAGAGAACACGTACTGCAACGTGCAATATCAGCTTCTTTAAGAAGTTGCATGCAACGTGCTATTCAATCTTCGATTTTAATTCCCCACATTTATTTGATTTATTTTGCAAATCAAAACTTTGACAATCTACAAATAACAATAAACATTTACATATAAAAGCCCAACGGGACTAACGAGTTTTCTTGTCGAGTCTAATCTTAATTTTTCCACGTACAACACACTTCATCGTCAATAAAGGTCGATTTTATGCGCTTCTAACGTCTGATTAACTGTGTGTTTTGGGGTTTTATCGGGCAATAAGGCCACTATGGAATATTTTATCAAACAAAGCATGCCAAACTAGAAAAGAATTTGATTCATTTGTAACAAACATAATTATAGCGGTTTATCTTTTAATCTATT
This sequence comes from Hycleus phaleratus, assembly GCA_013841185.1. Taxonomy (NCBI): domain Eukaryota; kingdom Metazoa; phylum Arthropoda; class Insecta; order Coleoptera; family Meloidae; genus Hycleus; species Hycleus phaleratus. The sequence continues at coordinate 11,734 of JACDRP010001265.1, read as the reverse complement.
CCAACATATAGGTTATCGATTTTATGCAGTTTTTTTCCATTAATCGAACACTACAATTATGACTATGCGTCAACGAATTTTCTCAGAATTGTTTCTATTAAGACGAAAAAAAAAATTAAGATCAAACGATTACCGACATCACGTTATTGTTTCCTATTTGGTTAAAAAATAAACGTCTCATAAATATTGATGACAGGCATATTTAACAGAAAACAACGAAAAACCGTTGGTAAAATCGACGATAATTACTATTTACTTTAATAATAAGTGATAGTAAGTCACATAAGTAGAATGATCAAGGTGATTTTCTTATAATTCGTAATTACCAAGGTTAGATATTGAAAGTGATTACTGATTAGTGCCCAGTAATGGATTTTATTGGGCGATTCTGGGTGATTTATGGCAACAAATGGTCGTGCCCAAGACGTATAATTTTATAAACAACTAAAGTAAACACGGTGTAGAGCGGAAGACGAAAAAATAATAAAACAAACTACGCGAGAATCAAGATTACTCCATAATTGTTTGCATTATTACCACGATTACCGCGGACCTGTAAATTATTATAAAGTTACCCAATCTGTTTATTTTTTGTATTATTATTTCGTTGATGGATTTTAGAGCGAAATCGTGCAACGAACCGGCCATTTCTAAATAAAACTATCATATTTAAACTGATAAAAATCACTAATTCGACACGTGTTTCAATTATTGTAAAATTGTCGAATTTCTTGACGTAAATATACGTGTGTGCGTTCATAATTTGTTAAATTATAGAATCAGTGAACATGGTTAAATATTAATTTGATTTCGACACGTGGGATTAACGATCGGCGCAAAAAATTTATCCAGTCGATTTTATCTGGGTGGATACAGTTTTTTCGTCAATTCCAACAATTATNGCGGTACGACTTTTATTATCATTATTATTTGGAACAATTCGAGATAATAATAATGATAAAAATAATGAACGAAACCGAGTTCTAACTAATCTAAATATACGAAAGCCGGCCGAACGCCAAGCTAGCATGACAACTTCTAGGAAATTGATAATTAATACATAATCATAAATATTTAAACAACTAATAGAATTACATTGGGAACAATCATGCGATATTTAGAACAATTAATTGTGGATTAATTTGCAAATCGAGGCCCTATTGGCGGTTTCCAGTTGTCCGGCTCTTCCTTTCGGTTGAAGTGCGATTTTTTGTTGAATTAGCGGCCGCCACGGTTTCGGTTTGTTGGATTTTTGTACCGATGCCAGAACAGGTGAATGGAACCGGCGAAAAAATTGCAAAAATCCGTCCGTTCAAACGTCGGCATGACGTCAAATCGCCGCAATTTCCAACACAGACAGCTCGACGCTATGTGGCCAACAAGGTCACCGGCTCGTCGAGTTTATGCACATGTAATTACGGCTCGATAAAAAAAAGACTAATGGGTTTCTAGGAAGATTTACAGGAAAGCCGAGTTTTCTGAATTGTTGAAAAAAAAATTGAATAACATTGATAAAAATAATGATTGTAATAAAAGTAATAACCGTCGAAGAAATGGAGTTAATTGATTTTAGTGGAATCCAAGCGCGCGATTTCTGGCGATCCACAAATTCGCTTGAATTTTTCCAATTTTGCCCGCGATAATTTCCCAATTAACCGAATTGTAAACATTGTAAATTTAGTTTTGTTTAATTATTGGCGAGATAATGTGTATGTATAATAATTCGAACATCTGTTGCGAGCTCTTTGTATTGGCGAACGTGACTGACAAAGGTCATACCTAATAATTTTGTTGCTAATCGCAATACTAAAATAACACCGGTTCAATGATGATCATGTTTTTTATCATTATTTAGAAATTAGACGCGTTTCAATTATCGAATTGTGGCCTCACCATTGTAACAACTACTCGTCAGATGGAGCGAGTTCGCGTTCACGACTCGATTTTGCAACAAATCCACAATTGGTAGTTTTCCCGGATTGCTCCATATTTCGATAACAATCCGCGAATTTCCCCAAAATTGACAATTGACGGGCCTTCACTGACCCAACGTCGAATCGAACGAACGAGGTTAAGACGAATATAAGCCGATTAGACTACAAACTAAGCCGTACAGTTCATTGATTGAAAATTTAAAACTTATTTGCACAGTTTAAGGCTTATTTAGTTAGTTAATTAGTTTAGACTAGCCAGTTATACATAAATACAACAATTTTATTGTTAATAAAACCTTGACGCCTAATTCGTTTTTAATTCGAGCCGTGAAGGTGCGTTCCAATTAGAAATCTCCTAGGACTGTAATTCAATCCATTTTGGCCAATTTTCGCCCGATAATAGTGCTCTTATAGCACGATTTTTATTGTTACAAGATCAGCCTGACACCGGCGGGTTTTGAATGTCGAAAAAGGGCCCCGATCGGTCTTATCGTAATTGAACCGAATTGGAAGCTATCCGATAGCCCGTCTCTTTCATTGTTTGTGTATTAATAAAACTGATCTAACAACTAGATAACAACTAATGGGTATCTTGATATTATTAGTGAGATAAAAGAGACTATACAAGGGTCAATTTCATTATGGATTTTATAGAAATTTGAACGAAATTGGTTTCGTTATAGAGCTCGGATAATTTCTATATTAAAATTATAATCGATTATTATAATTTATCGTTTTTTTGTATTAATAAAGCGATAATGCTCTTGTATTGTTGACAATATTTCGAAATTCTACATGTAATGTAAATTTATTCGAAGAATTGTCCTTATCACAATACAGATGGGATAAAATTAAACAAAACTAAACAAATTTTTATTCTTTTCTTGTTGTTTTGTGTGTTAATTGCGCATTTCCTTCAATATTATTATAATCACATTGACCTACCGTATTTTTTCCACATGAAAACAACCATATCTTTGTCAATACACGTACATTGTGAAATACAAATTTGTATATCTTTACTACATTTATATTACTCTTAAATATCAACAGTAAATAGAGTAAATTCGTCATATATCTATAAACAAAACGTGTAACAAAATTAAATTAAACTCTACAATAAACAATAATCAACTCGACTATTTCGTTTAGATCAAGCCGGCCGTAACTAGATAGACGTGGTGTATTCGAAGTCGAAGAATAAGAGCGTGTAAATAGAGGTGGAGGTGCTTATTTGGGCCCGTTTTGATAACAAGCCGGTTCAGATTTGGTTCCGTATACATAAATGTGTGTGTTTGTGTATATGGAGCATTTTTGTGTACTCACAGATATAAAAGTCAGGGGGTCATTGACAGTGCGACTGGTGCTGCGCAATTTGTTGATTCGTAAATGACAACACTTTACTATCATCAGAAAACTAGATGATAAGGCCTTATCGGGCACAGCTGCAGAATGTCTGTCGCCAGATCATCAGCTGGGGCCCGAACCAGCCGGGAAGGGGAATCTTTCATAATAACAACAATAACAAGTTAAACGATTAAAGAAAAAACTCGTCAAGACCAAATTTGATGGAATTCGTGCCGTGATAAAGCCATCATTGTTGATTTTTCTAAATTTGTAGCCATAAAAAACCAATTAGTTGGATTAATTTACAGTTATAACGATATTTCCTTGTTATAATTAGTTTTCCATAAATCATACAAGATTTTATGTTGATTTTTTTGTGTTGCACAATTGTAATTCAATCGTTTCTGTCAGTCTTGGATTTTATTACAATATTATAATCGTCATTTAAATCTTGATAGTTATTAGCAATTATTCAAAATCTATGATTACAAAATGGTGGATTTAATATCCCCCGAAGAAAATCACCAAAGAGATTAACGTGAAATACGTAAACTAAACTACCACTAATCCAGAAACAAGTAGTTTGAAGCCGGAATATATGGGCCGACTAAATCCCCAGATTCGGTTAAATAAAACCAACATCTTTATCGTTGATTTGATGGTTTTTTTTAAATCTTCAATCAATAATCGCCCAATCTATACATGTATACAATCGCATTTCCCGTCACGTGTTTTGATAATAATCGGGATCGATAGCTGCCATGGATATTGCTTAATCCACCTGTTCCTTTAATGGTCTATTTCGTGTCGGTGTTTAGACGATTTATGGGGTTGTAGAAGCATTTAACCCATTCTCAATCATGACGGTAGCGAATTAACATTAACTGTCCCTCTAATAGCAATCCATCTCCGGATTTTTCAATTTGTATAAAATCGGGACAACGCGATCTAAATTTGGGCCGGTTAAATTTAACACAAAGACCGAATTGTATTAGTTTTGGACATTTCGCATGAATCACCTAATGCACAAGATTAGCGCAGTTAATGATCCTATAAACCGCAACGGCAAGACTGGATTTATCCCCCAATTTCCACCTCTATTACCCGGTTTTTACCGGCCAACTAACCGAAATATAATCGAGACAAATCTAAGGAGAATTAATTGTATCAATTGTTTGTTTCTCGTTTCGAAATTTAGTTTTCTATTTTCGTACGCAATGCTCAAGATTATTATTCCCATTTGGATCGTGTCCCCTGCTTCAATAGCTGTAATATTAATGGCAGTCACAAATAAAACTTTAACTGCTCACTGAGTTAAAAATTGAATCCTAAAACACGTGTAAAAACACATTAAAACGGTATCAGTGTTGTAGTTAATGATGATGATATGGTCTCGTTTGATTAGTCCAATGTTTGTTTCAATTTTGGGTTTACCGGCTATGCGATTTTCCTCGAAACCGGGTCAATAACCGTTAGAGAAACCGGGGAAAAACAATAATTAAGCAATTATTGAAGCTCGATCGAACCGACAAGGTTATTGTTATCTAATGAAATATTCGGCTACGTGCAAATTGTGGATAGTTGCCGTTTCTCGGGCACTTTCCACTGAACGTCAATAAACTTTAACGTTTTGCACGAGTGGGTGGCCGGGTTGGATCAACTCGAATTGTCTCAAACCATATTTACTAATTAATTATTTCTATCGGGCATTCTAGCGGTTGAATTGTTGCATAAAACTATAATTTAATGAATTTTCATGAAATCGTGGTGGATTTATCAAACATTTACACAAACGATTGATTGTTTCATTAATTTTGACAATGAAGCACTATTGTTGCACAAATTGAGAACTATTTCCACCATTAAATTGTTTAAATTATCCCGATATTTCTTTACTAGCCAAGACCTCGACAATAGCGGAAATTTTGCGTAATATCGAAATTGACCTTCCACGGAGTGAGTCATTATGTTTTAGAAATTGCCCCCGAGCCAATATCACAATTATTTCCAAATTCGACAATATTTCGAATTTTGGTACAAATTCGTTGTAGAGTCAAGATCGTATCGCAGTTGGGCGTTAATTTCTCATATTGAATCGACAACAAATCATAAATTCGAAACAAATCAAAAACGAAATCGAAACTCGACTTGAATAATAAATACGGCGTGTACGTGAGTTTAATAATAACAAATCTGAAACTGAATCTGGCTGGTTAATTGATTCTGAAACGTAAATTTTATCACCCCCGTTTCGAGTGTACACTTATAAAAAAGACGATAGTCTTGTAAGATAGTACACCGTATGTTTATGCTTAATTATAATTCTGAACGGACAAAAACACGAATTATATGTAAATCACGCGCTTATTACAACCGGAATGGTGGAGAAAAACTAAATAGTTGATGATAATCAGTTTAATTAGTCCATGTAAGATTTGTTGTAGAGTTTGATTAATATGATGCGGTATTGCTCAATAATTTAGATTTTAAACAGTGCGATGTTTCACGGCTAGTTGGGGCTTTATTTGTTTGATAGAAGCCATTAACGCGGATTTAACGTGTAATTTAGCGAGTTTTGTTGAAATTTCGACGTTTTTTCAAACAATCCCGATTACAATTATTTTAATTTCCCTAGCGATTTCAATCAACTTTTACTGTCAGTAATAATAGATGAAATAGACTAGTTTCAATGTGCATATTAAGAGTATTTCCATGTTTTTCCATAAACGAATCTGCAATTTATCAAACGCTTTAAAATCGAAGCACTCATTTAAATTGATTGATTAGTAGCCGGATTTTTCCCATTCAAACACGTATAACCAACGAAAATGACAACTATTTGTCTATCCATTAACCGGGAACACGTTCGACAAGATAAAAATATTGAATGTTGATTTTAAAACTACACAAAATTACAACAATATCGTTAAATATAGAAATGTCGGTACGAATTTTCCTAAAAATTACCATTTTGATTTGATTGTTTACCGATTCTATATTATTATTATTGTCAATTCGAACAAAGAACAATTCAGACAATAAGTTGGTAGTATTTTTAAAAATCAATTTCCATCGTTTTGAACAATATCACTATCATAAACTGCCATTAACCTAACGTACTAGTCGAAATACAGTCAGTTTTCTTCAATATTGCCACAATGCCAAATAATTTGAATATACTTCCAGTTGAGAGCGCCACAATGTCGAAATAATCGGCGATTTTCAACTCGAAATATATTAGAAGAAACCGAGAAAAAATCGTAATGTCATTGAACTAGAGACATTAAGGTGGTTCACCTGTTATCTGAAATGACCTCAGCTTATCAAGCTATACAGTAATCATTGGACAAGCATAACGGACATTATGATTACTTCCTCATTTTACCAACAATAATGATGATGACGATTTAGGCGACACATGGAAACTGTATTAATAACAACAACAAACAAACAAAAAAAAATCAACCTTAATCCGGACAGCTTAGGGTTAAGCCCGGTATCAGATCAAGGGAAATAAGCAGCTTTTCATTTGTTTGCTTTGTTGATAATTGGGTTAATATGGATTAAACGTGTTGAATTGGAGTTTTTGTCATGTATGATTAATTTAAATATAATATAAATTCGTATAAACAACGTTTAAATTTTATTTTTAATGAAGTGGCCGAAATAATTAACGTTGTCGATTTCGAAAGGAGGTCATATTGTGTATGGAAGGCGCCGAGGAAGTGTTTTCCATCTATCTAAATTAACACTTAAAGTCGTCAAGGTTCCAAACAGCCGTCTCTGCTAGTAGAACCAGCTAAACAGGAAGAATAATCGTTGTCATTGACATTGACGAATGATAAATAAATCTAAAGTGTTTATATTATTATCGATTTATATTTAAGAAAACGTACAAATTCGAAACGTGTCCGTTTTAATTGCGATACGATTCGATTTAATATCGCCGTTTATATTCGGATTTAGATCGTTGTCGATTCGCTTTGAGCCTTTATTCGATTTAAAATCTACTTTGGCATCATGTTTTCAAATGTCAATTCGAATCGCACCGATAATTCGAACAAAAACGCCAATTTTTGGCCGTTCCGACAGGAATCCAAACAATTCCGCAACAAAACTTATAAATACAGCCTACGCTAGAGAAATGCCAAGGATCTAATATCGTTTTACAATTTTTTGAGTCATGATTTGAAAGTTCATCTTGTCAATTTGATTCTATAAAAGTTCAGCCTAGCATACAGCCACACTTCAAGCGATATTGCGTTTCATCTTCTACTCCGTATAGATCTCGTATACGTTTTTTATGTGTGTATATGCCGTCCTGTCGAGGTAAAATTAAAACGGATATCGATCCAGTGTTCCCGTAAATTTTCCAGGCGACCGCCTCAGAAAGGTAATATTACCGGCACAAGTTGTATTAGTGAAAGCTTTCTCTACGGCTCCAAGTCCATACTCAAAGGGCAAAATATTAAGTTTACAGTCAGTTCATATCGTTCATAATTAAACCAGTAAAATGGAAATATATACAGACGCATATAGGGGAGGTATATCATTATATACAATAATACCGAATGGATGATGTGAGTCGTTTAATTCCCGTTTTTCGGATTATGTGAATCGTGGCTCGTTGTCTGTGCAGTTAATCCTCTTAGTAAGTTGATAAAACAATGTTTGATTCCCGGCTAGTGTTGTCGCCAAGTTCGCCCGTGGATTTGGCGGAAGTTCTCGACACGTGGCTGGTTTTTAACAGGAAAATGCGTTGTTTTATTCAGTTTTTTTTCTCCTCTAATCAATAGCCGACGTAATTCCGATGGCGAGAGATAGAGGCACCGTCTTTGAACTCGAAATTTCTATCTACAGATTGTTAATTACTTGTAATAAGATTTTGATGATGAGGTATCACGACTTAATCTGTTTGATATTATAGCAGAATTGAGTTGAATTTGGAGCGTATGGCACAGTAGTCGACTTAGTTTTAATGGTAATTCATGGAATGTCGTTTTTAATTAGCATCATTCATATTAAGTTAATTATTACAAGGGAGTTGCATTTTTATAAATTTAATCTAAATTGAAATATGTCGCATTGACCTTAATAACTGGGGTCAGATTTTAATTTCTATGTTTTTGAATTAATTACCCGAAATATAAATAAAGTCAACTGTTAATTTCCATTTTTCCGGCACTTTCGGCCAGGCCCGGACTGGGCAGGCGGAGATTTCCGCCGGGGCCAAAAAATTACGGGGCCCTTTGATCTTCGACACGTTATTTTCGGAAATAATGCAAAAATTAAAGAAAAAACATTCCAATTTGTATTTAAGGGCTTTTTTCAAACGTTCCGATTTCGGTCTGACCAGAGTTGTTTACTTTTCAAAATGGAAAGCTAATCTTAAAGAAATCTTTCAATCAGTTTGATAGTTTTCCGGAAAATTCATGAAAAATTGAAGGCTTACCTTATATCTTGTTTCCCGGATTGGTGCCAATATTTAATAATCGATAAATCGCTTATTTTTAAAGATATTGCAATGAGTAAAATCGTTTTAGAAAGAGCATTTAAGGAACAACCAAAAGAGTGATTGACTTTCGAAAATTTTGAATTGAATTGGAATTTATAGACGGAAATCTAAGAGTGTACTTTTTTCTATATTTGGGCACATTTTTTGATATTTTCGACTATAATTTAGCCAATATTACTAATTTACTAATGATTTTTATTTAGTGTGAAGAAAATAAAAAGCGCTTTCAAATATTTAAGAAAATTGCCGGAAAATTGACCCTAAACGTCAAAAATTTCAATGCGTATTTTAACGACAATTTTCATTGTTTGTCCGTGTCCAGAAAGCTTCTATTTGGAGTTTCCTCAGGACATCTTTATAAATTCAATTAGTTGAAGATTCCCGGAATAATCTCGGAAAAATTAATCGACAAAAAACTTTTGTCTGTCCAAATTAAGCTTAAAATTTTTAAGTATGTACCTACGTATTCAATTAATATTTGTTATTTAAGTATATTTTTATGAATTTTCCGGAAAGCTTACGCGAAAATATAGGAATTTTGTAATTCAGCACTGTTCTAATTTTGAAAACCAAAAACTCCTGAATCTCCTTTCGAATTCTATCTTGATCATTTCAATTTATTCGAAAATTAACGAGGAATCATTGCCTAAATCGTGATCTCCAGTGCAGGCCCTTAAATCTGGGCCAAATCGGTTCAGTCCGACCCTGCCTACTTGCCACATAACGATGGTAATGATTGGAGTGTTGATGATAATATCACCTCACGTACTTACACTTGTTCATTTATTCTATACTTGGTCACCGACAAGCATTTTCTTGTAATCTTTTCATTTAGTTTTATTTGTTACTTTCTTTACGACAACTATTCGAATGTGTTGAAGGTTAATTAAGCTACCACAGAGAATTTCATCCACCGTTTTAGGTATTCCCATACGTACAAATCACATCCCAAATGACCGACTAGTTGGCAATATTTCCCTCAAAAATTCCAACTGGTCATTTTTGGAGTTCGTCCCAAAATTGACGTTCTATTAAAACGATTCAAATAAGTATTTGGAATCATAGAGGCGAACAGATCAAAGCTTCTGGCACTGTTATTAGATCTATTGGCGAACTGTTGCACTATTATCAAGCTTGGAATCGTAACAATTTCCTAGTTATTGACAATTGCCAGCATACTTTCCAACTATAATTATCAACTATCATCAAGCGTACAAAAAAAAAGAAGTAAATTGAAATTTTTCAACGAATAATTGAAATTGCAAAAGAATCACGCAATATTTCTCAACATCCGACTCGTTTTACTATTTCTCCTCCATCTTCTAGATTCTTTTTATTTTTTGAATAGCAAGCAAGCCAAGCCAATATAGAACAAGTTTACAAACAACACGATAAATCCCCCCGTAATTATTCCAATCGAATTATTTGCGCGCACCGCCGACAAGAAGAATGCTTTTGCAGATCTTTTAAAATGAGAACAATTAAACGAATTGTAAAATTGAATGGAGAAAAGGATTAAAAAAAAATATATAAAAATAAAGTAAAACGAAAAGAGAAGAATGGTAGAGCACCAATAATAAAATGAGGAAAAAAATAAAACTTACGAGGTAAAATAATAAGTATGAACGAATGGACGTCAAGGTTTAAAAACAACAATCTTAATATCCTTAGCCTTGTCCGGTGTAATGACGGATACTTGCACATAAATGGCAGGGCGGTAAATCTCTTTACAAGTCAGGGCCGGCATTTTACCTTATTGGTAGATTTGTATATAAAACAACAAAAATCCACACACATACACAAATCCAAATACAACTCGAATAACATCCATTTGAAGTAAATACGGAAATCGACCGAAATCTAACTGTTTGTAACTGCTCTATCTATATATGAATAACATCGACATAGGTACATATAAAGATGATTTAAAGGCTATATTTTGTTAACCTGGTTCAGCTGGGAGGATATTTGGAAATTCTATGTACAAATCTAACACCCGTTTCTAGAGTTTATATAAATACAACCATAAATGTCACATTTCGGCAGTCGTAAAATTTGTATGTGAGCAGAAACTTACGGCCGTATTTACGAGTCATGTCTGAAAACTGAAAGCTATCAACGATAAACATATGCACATGAAAACAAATATAACACACCATACGGTATAGACACGATTTGAAGATTGGGCAACTCATAAGCCAGACGAATTGTTGAAAATGCCTAAGATAGACCTTCGAGTAATCTTAGCTCCTCCTTTGGTTTCACACATTTTAGAGCAAATTGTCCAAAATTTGGAGAATTTCTAGTGTTTTGATCCAATTATTTCTTCTATCATTAGTTCTTTTTGTAAAATTTCAAGATTGTGTAAAAATTTTCTATTTTATTGCCCCAAAAGAGAAAGCATTGGGATTGTTTCCCATTGCAAGCTGTCTCCTCACTTTACTAACCAAATTCATGCAAAACATTACTATCCGATGTGCTTTCGATACCTTACCACTTGAAATTCTTAAAAATATTATAAGAGCAGAAAATTTTTGGAAATTTTAGAGTAATCTTTGAGTAGAAGCTGCTCCTTTGATTTCACATATTTTGGTGCAAATCCTGCAAAAAATTGAGAATTTCTCATGTTTTGATCTATCATTGGTCCTTTTTGTATAATTTCAGGATTGTTTAAAAATCTTGTAATTTGAGTACCTCAAAACAGCAAGCATTGGGAATTTCCCTTTTTACAGGCAATCTTTCCCATCTACTTCCAAATTCATGCAGAACATTATCACTTGAACTTCTTGAAAATGTCATAAGAGTCGAAAATTTTTTGACACCTTCGAGTAGTCTTAGAGCAGAAGCTCCTCTTGATTTTACATAATTTAGTATCAATTGTCCACAAATTAGAGAATTTTCCATGTTTTGAATTAATTATCTCTTCGACTATTAATGT
>JACDRP010001264.1:0-10838 GCA_013841185.1 Hycleus phaleratus | reverse complement strand
GTTGTTTGTTCTAACCTGGTCTCTATGACACTCCCCCTTAATAAACACAAAATGGGTTAAAATAACAGTACGTAAATCTATAAAATTATAAAAATAAACAATTATTTTTATCTGTATTTCGATTTTTTTGTGGTTCGGTAGGTGTACCCACGGCGGCCGATTTGGAGAATAATAGCCACCAAAAAAAATATACAATCAATCAAAAAAACAACGGTCTAGTAATATCGAAAGCTTTATGTACACTAATGGCAATTGGGGCAATTCTATTAGCCGTATTAGTAGGCTTAATTGTATTCTTCTTAGTTCCTAGATGTAGTAGTGATGATATAATATCACCTATTACTGTACAACAAACAAATCGGCATAATTATAATAAAGATTTATCAAAATTATCGATAAATAAGCCAAATCAAGATGTTGATGAACGTTTACCAAGAGATATTGCACCAATCCATTACAGGTAATTCGAATTGTATTGTGCGCAAATATACTGCGCATCATTGTTATTCTAACCTATAATTGGTATATTTAAGGTTACAAATAATACCATTTTTTGAGAATCAAACAACAAATGGTGCTATAACGATGAATTTGATTGTAAAAGAAGAAACAAACGAGATTATTTTCCATGTTAAAGATATAGAAATTGATCAATCTACTGTACGTGTTAGTGAAATTGGTACCAATAATTTATTGAAAATTANAAATTACACAACAACAAACTATAATTGGTGAAGAAAAATATCGAATTGTTCTAGAAGAGAATTTAAAGAAACACAACACTTACAGTTTGGAAATGTTATTTATTGGATATCTTAATAAACATTTACAAGGTTTCTATAGGAGCCAATATGAAGATGGTTATGAGAATATAAAAAAATATTTAGCTAGTACACAATTTTCACCAACTGATGCACGTCGGGCTTTCCCCTGTTTCGATGAACCAGCATTTAAAGCGAATTTCTCGATAAATATAGCCCGGCCTGCTAATTATACGACAATCTCCAATATGCCTTTAGAGAAATCGTATTTAGAGTGAGTTTGTGATTGGAAATTTCGATCGAAATCGGCTGTGGATTCGAGAACGTAGGTCGTTGCTTGAGAATTATTCAAAGTTAAGGGGGTAAAGTTTGTTTAACGATTTCTCAATTGTTTTCCAATGGATTTAAATGGTTTGAACGGAATTAGAAAGAATATTTCACGATGTTTGTTATTTTGGAAATTTAGAAAGAAATACTGAGTTATAGGGGGAAATCTGCGAATTTATATTTTCCGATATTTTTGTTTTCTTCCATTTTATTAATTTGTTTTATTTAGCAATAATTTTCACTCAATTTATAGTAGATTGGAGGCACTTTCCAAATCTTTTCCGAACGGTTTTTAGTTTTTCCGGAAAATCGGAAAATGTTTAACTATTTTCTCCGATAAGAAATTACTGTACAATAAAAATGGTTTTATAGATAATTTTATTGATTTTCCATTGCATATTATTTTTGAGGAAAATTTGCTTGTATATCCATATAGGCTGATTGATGGGGAAAATATGAAAGACATACGTCTAAATTTTGGCTTAAAACTAAAAATTTTCCATGGCGGTAAAGTCGGTCGTGCAGCTTGAAATTCTCTCCAACGAGCCAAAGCGCTTGATTTTAGAGTGAAAAATAAAGGAGAAATCGTCAGTTAAGGTGTTCTAGTTAAGTAAAGACTTACGTTTCTTATTCGCAGCCTATTTTGATCGCTTCATGGCGGAAGTTAATTTCTTGTAAATTTTCTAGCGTGAATCGTAAAGACTGGTTTTGGGACAGTTACAAAGAAACCCCGAAAATTTCAACATATCTGATAGCCTTCATAGTTAGCGATCTACAAGCCTACGGTTCCTCTGATAAATTAATAAAAATCTGGTCGCGTAAGAATTTAATCTATCAAACCCCTTACGCTGCCGAATTGGCCCCAAAAATCTTACATTATTTCGAAGATTATTTCACAATAAAATTCCCATTGCCGAAAATCGATATTGTGGCCGTACCCGATTTCGGTTATAGTGCAATGGAGAATTGGGGCTTGATAACGTTCCGTGAGAGTGCCTTATTATTCGATCAAAACAATTCAAATATCAATAATCAACGTGATATTGCAATGATATTAACCCATGAATTAGGCCATCAATGGTTTGGTAATTTAGTAACGCCGAAATGGTGGAAGGATTTATGGTTGAAAGAAGGTTTCGCTACTTATTTACAATATTTGGGTGTCAATCACGTTGAACCATTATGGAAAATCCATGAGGAATTTATAATATCGGAAACAACACGAGCTTTCGATATTGATGCTTACGAATCGGCCAGATCGATATCGTTTGATGTTCGAAATAATAAACAAATCCGACAGACTTTCGATGAATTATCGTACGCTAAAGGTGCTTGTATTATACGGATGATGAATCATTTCTTAGGTGAAGAAACTTTCAAACGTGGATTAATTAAATTCCTAGAAAAATACCAATACGGTAATGCTGATCGTAAAGATCTATTCGATACGTTAACGGAAGAAGCACACAATAATGACGAATTAGATCGAGATGTTAGCGTTGATGAAATTATGAATACATGGACGGAACAAGCTGGTTTTCCTGTTGTTACCGCTATTGCTGATCATGCGAATAAAAAATTGATACTCTCACAGGTACAATTCTATTCTATTAAAACTTTAAGGGGGATTGTCATAGAGACCAGGTTACAACAAACAACGCTAGAAGTTTATTTTCCANTAAAAACACACTTCCCTGCTTCTTGAAATGCTCTTTCAAATGCCGTTTAGATCATTAAAATCGGTTGGAAAATAAACATCTAGCGCTGTTTGTTCTAACCTGGTCTCTGTGACACTCCCCTTTAACCAGATTTTTCTATTTTGCGTCTATTATGGCGTAGTTAAGGCAACAAAAACAGTGCTTTAATGCCTATTAACGCATCTTTTAGTATACTTTAACAGCTAGAATTATTTATTTTCTGAGGTTGGTTGGATATTTGTTACTAAAATATAAATGACAGCTGTCAAACTGCTTATTAATGTTTAATTTTCGGTATTTTATCTAAAATTAATGATTTTATTAAAGAATAATATGATTGTGTTACCCAAGGCCTGCTAGATTTTTTAGCGCTTCGCTTATAACAGGCCTGCCCATTTGTCTTCGTTCATTTTCCCGAGAGAAATGCGAACTTTGGCCGCATTGGCGCTAGTTACCGGAATATAAAACAACACAGCTATCTCTCTATCTTTATTTAGATACGCCATCTTTGGTTGTTTTGTTTGTTCGTTTTTGGCGGGAAATCTGTTACCAATCATAATTCAAGATTCGTTCAGGTATTAGCGCCACAGTGGCAAAAGTTGGCGTTTCATCAAGAAAGTTCTTATGGAGTTCTCGCCAAATGGTCAGGCCTGTTATAAGCGAAGCGCTAAAAAATCTAGCAGGCCTTGGTGTTACCAATCGTTATTTTTTAATAAAACATGGATGACAATTGATAAATTCTGGTGATTTTGTCAAGATTACCAATTGCAACTAAATTCCCTAAATTTTCAAAAAAAGGCGCAAAATAGAAAAAATAGTATAAAGAACTCGTTTAAAAAGTCATTTATTACACTCGTTCAATATTTTATAGAAACGCTTCTTATTCACCGATGATAACAGTCGAAATAACGCTACATGGTGGGTGCCAATATCGTTGATAACATTCGATTATCCCGATTTTCAAAACACTAAACCCACAATATGGTTGAAGAATGTTCCAATGTTAACTGTCGATTTGAATACAACAGGCTGGTATCTTATCAATATCAATCAAACTGGTTATTTTATTGTGAATTATGACGAGGCGAATTGGCGTTTATTAATCAATAATATTATCGATTTACCACCATTGACACGTGCCCAATTGATTAGCGATTCAATGGATTTAGCACGTGCCAATTTATTAGATTATGATATACCGTTAAGAATGGTAGCAGCAATGGCTGTACAAGATAATCTAATAATGTACGTACCGACGAATTTAGCGTTTAAAAAATTACAATATTTAAATGATATGCTATCAACAACGCCAATTTTTGGATTATTTGAAGAATACCATTCGACAATCTTTCGTACAACTTATCGTATGGTTGATGATGATAACGATTATTATTCGAAAGATTATTTAAAACAACAAATCCGAAGAATTGTTCTGCATTGGGCATGTAAACGTTCCGATTCCGAATGTTCGATTAAAGCCCACCACAAATTCCGTACCTGGATGGAGAAGAATACACCGTAAGTTGAATAAATGCTTGTTAAATTATTAAAATGGGAATCCCCGTAGCATAGGCGTAGTTAGGGGGGTGCTAAGCACCCCCAAAATCTAAATTACCACTCCAAAGAAATTTGGAAAGTATAAGGTAATTTAAATAACATTTAATAATATTAAAATTTCAAACATTCGAATAGTGTAGAAAATTACAAATTTAATTGTTGGCTCTATTCTGAATTTCGTTGTCAAACTTTTGTTTAGTGCAATGGAGTTTTAAATAGATTACATTTCTATTACGTAGGACACTTATNTTGGCCAATTTTGATTATTTTGCAAAAATTCTTGTACTATTAGATAGCAAATCAAAAGTTCTTTCCAAATATTCCGGAAAATTAAGAAAACTTCTGTACGCTACAACAAAGTTTTTTCTACAGTTTTTATCTTAAAACATGAGATCTGAACGTATTGGCTAAAATATGTAGAATTTTTGCTTTATTTTCTATAGCTCCGGCCTATTAGTTGATTTTGTGTTCTTATTAGAGTACCACCAAATTTGAGAGATATCGTTTATTGTACGGCGGTACGTGAGGGTACTGAAGCTGAATGGAATTTCGCTTACGAGGCGTATTTGCGGACAAATTCGGTATCGGAGAAGAATACTTTATTGGATGCTTTAGGTTGTACAACGAAGAAATGGTTGTTATCTAGGTAAATTTCTGTTTAACAATAATAAAAACCAACTCTACCAATCTTGTACCGATCTTTAAAATTTCTCAATTTCATTATACTAATTTTCAGACTGTTCTAACACACAAAACCAAATCAATTAAACATTTAATTCTAGGTATTTACAACTATTATTGCAAAATAATTCCAGTATTAAAATCCAGGATGCTGATAGGGTATTTCAATCAGTTGCTGATAATAATATCGCCAATACATTAGCATTTGATTTTCTACGTTCAAATTGGAATGAATTATTAACACAGTAAGTTAATTAAAACATTATAAATATTAATTGTTATCAATCATATCCTTTAAAGTTACGGCGAAGGCTTCAATATTATCAGCAAAATGGTCAAAAGTCTACCCAAATTTATGAATAACGAATACCAATTAACCGAGGTAATCTCTTTAAATTAATTAAATGTTAATTAATTCAAATTATTTCTAGTTGTTGCGATTTAGAGGCGAGATTAAAGATAATCTCGGTACGGCTAGTCAGGCATTTGATGTTGCTATCGAAAAAGTTAAAAGTAACGTTGAATGGATGAAGAAGAATTACCATTCGGTTGAACGATGGTTGATTGATCATAAATACAACTATGATCGGCTCTAATTTTCGTTTGAATTATTTAAATAATTTATTTTTTTATAATAGAATTTAAACAATTACGCTTATGTCGTTTCAAAAGAAAGCTATAGCAGAAAATTTGTTATCACAAACAACCAGATAGCAGCTAATAATCACTTATTTTAGATGTGAATATAACAATTTTATTTTATATTGTACGTAGTTATCGTTTGGGGTATTTAAAATTGCCGCCTCAACATAGAGGGCGCACGCAACAGTCAAGACTGCGTTCACGAATTTTAGTTGTAAATTTTTGCAAATTTCTTAATTTTTAAAAGTTTTAAAATATATTTCTTTTTTATTTTAATAAATAAATAATGATACAGTTTAATTTTAATAAAATATAGCGAATTTAGTTGAATTTTCGTGCTATTATTTTCACTAACGCAGTCCTAGATGGCGCTTTGATTTTCACATGGAGACTTAACCTCAAATTTTTCGTGTAAACTAGAATGTCGTCGTTTAAGAAATTAAATACGAAAATCTACCAAAAACCCGACTCTATCCTAACCCCCGACAATATCTACTGGAAGAAATTCGGTGTAAGTTAGAGATTTATAATTAAATTAGAATTTCCGCAAATTTGTTTATAGTCGCCGGTTTTGGTGAAGGAGTTCGGCCCTATCGATTACATCGATTTCTCGCCAATTGAACCGCACCATTTTGCTGTAACATGTTCGGTGCGCGTCCAAATTTACAATCCACTAACGAAATTGGTTGTAAAGAATCTGTCACGTTTCCGGGAATGCGCCTACGGGGCGGTATTCCGGTCGGACGGTCGATTGGTGGCCAGCGGCAGCGAGGAGGCGGCGGTTAAATTGTTCGATCTAACAACCAAGAGTTTGTTGCGATTGTTTAAAGGACACCAAGCGCCGGTACATCGCACCAATTTCGTCAATAACAAACCGCAAATTGTGTCCTATTCGGATGATAAATCTGCGAAAATCTGGGATATACCAACTGAGAAGAATTTGATCAGTTACGAAAACCACAAGGATTATATACGGGCCGGTTGTGTAAGTCCGATATCCTCCGATATTATACTATCGGGCGGTTACGATAATATCGTCAATATGTACGATACTAGAACTAAAGAGATAGTTTTTAATGTTGACCACGGTAGTCCAATTGAATCGTTATTGTTTCTACCGAACGGTAGTGTATTTCTATCAGCCGGTGGTACGGATATTAAAATTTGGGATATTTTAGCCGGTGGTAAATTATTAGGATCGATTTCACAACATCACAAAACAATAACTAATTTACGTTTAGCTACAAATAACAAACGAATTTTATCGAGTAGTTTAGATCGGCATGTTAAAATCTACGATATACAAACATTTAAATGTTTACACACTTTAGATTATCCAAATCCGGTATTAAGTCTCGGTATATCGAAAAATGACGATACTATAGTTGCCGGTTTAATTAACGGTTTAGTTGCTATCAGTCGACGTGAATTAAACGATAATAACGATATTGATACGAATAAAACGAAAAAATTATCATCATTCCGTTATACAACAAATATCCATCATCCATCGATTGATTTAATTGTTGATGATCATAAAATTGGTAAAGAAACACGACATGATCATTGTTTAAAGAAATTCGAATATTCGAAAGCTTTAGATTGTGTTTTATTACCGTATATTATGAATAAAACACCGGAAATTACAGTTGGTGTAATGAGAGAATTGATACGTCGAAGGAGTTTAACGCGAGCCTTCGATAATCGCGATATAAAATCGATACAACAAATTCTACGTTTTTTTCTTAGGAATATAACAGATTATCGTTTCACAAGAGTATTAATCGATGCTTTTAATATATTTTTAGACGTCTATAACGATAAATTCGTATCTATGCCGTTGGAAATACAACAATTAGTCTTCCAATTGACGACACTTTTGCATAAAGAAATCGAATTAAATTGCGAATTGAGTCAATTACAAGGCAGTATGGATTTGTTATTATCAGCAGTTAGTACGGATATTGATGTTGATAAACGTGATATTTGTTATAATTTAACACCAAGTGTTGAAGCACAAAAGAATCTAGTTGTTAATTTAACATAATTTGATCTAATTTGTTTTGTATGTTCTCTAAAATGTTGTAAAATTGTACCAATTCTTGATCATCCAATTCCAACATAATTCGATTAGTTTCATTGAAATTCAATTGTAAACGTCCTTTCGGTTTCAATTCTTTATTTTGTCGAATCGTTGCAGTTTCTAAATTTAATTCCCATGCTATTCCATCTAAATATTTGGTGTTATTTAAATCGAAATCGTTGTTAATACGATTCGTCCACAATTTTACAAATTCTTCAGCTTTCTCATTATTAAATTCCAATTGTTTTAATTGTTCATGGAGACTTGTTGGTTTTATCAAGATTTTCAATGATTGTTTCCATATATGTTGTATACTTAATAATAATAATTGTAAATTTGTATCGTTCAATTTTAATGATTCTCGTAACCTCAAAAATTCCTCATCTGTCAATTGTTCCTCGGTTGTTGTACGTTTCAATAATTGGTTAAATTTATTTATTGGTAAATTATTAATTAGTGATACACCACCTAAAAGTCTATAATTTCGAATTAATTAACGATTATTTGAAATTAAAACTTACTTTTCATTGATCGTAATCCACGGTAACATGTTTTTGACAGTTGGTACAATTGGCAACACGAAATTCCCTAAATTCACAACTTCCTTGATTAATTGTATTTAGCGATATTTTAATAGATTTCTTAGGGTCGGTTGTCAAATTTTCAATCAGTTAACATTGTGTCAAAATTTAACAATGTTTTTGTGTTACGTCATTTTTAACATCGTTGTCAACGAATTGCACAAATTTGACAAAGACTAGTGATTTTCAAGCAAATCTTGGATTTAAGTTGGCTGAACTGGATAGAACATAACCTCAAATTCAAATTTTGTCATAAAGATGAACGTTTATCAACGAACATGTTGAAAAATTCGAAAATTTCCAAAAATTGTATCAGAAAACATATCGAAGCTTCTGTCAAAATTTAATTGAACGTTCAGGTTCAATTAATTTGACATCAAGTCTTATTTAACGCCAATCGAATTTAACATCATTGCGAAATTGATATCAATTGGTACAATTTTTAAATAAAACCCGCCGGTTTTATTTGTTAATATTGCCAATAGAGCGACCTGAAATTCCCTAAATTGCACCCTTCGAGTTTAAATTTGAATTAGAATAGGAATAAAACTAAATTTGCGTATCAAAATGGGTTTATTGGTTTAAATTTGATAAGAATAAGTATAAGCAGCGCCGTTATTAACTTGAACATTAACGTACGTTTTTTGTGGGTTTATTTGATTATTGTTGATTTCCTCTTGAATTTCGTTTTTCAATTCATCTACAGCTTTGTTGTAATTGTCGATTTGTCCCACAGTGGCCGGTGGTTCGTTTCGTTTAAAATTCGGACGAAATAATTTAATTTCCACCCCGTCTTTTTGGTGGTGTTGTTTCAAAAATCCGGCACTAATTGGTGCGTTCTTATTAAAAACGTTATCATCTCGATATTGTTGATTAATTTTGAAATATTGTGTTGTTGTTGTTGAAATTAGACAAATTATTACGAAAATACCGATTTGTATTAGCCGCATTTCGTTTCTAATTGATTACACACTGTTAGTTTTCGAATTGAACTGTTTTTTCGTTTTATCGAATCAAAGAAGCAACAAAAATAATTATAATCCCCCTACTTTATTATGTAAATTCTAATGAAAGCGTATAATTTATATGTAAATATTCTAACGTAATTTCAGGGATATATAACAAAATCGCAATCGATACAAAATTTTAGAGCCTTTCACCAAATTGTAAGATTGCGTTTATTCTTGAACTTGTCTTATTAATCATCTTTGTAGACTAAAATTGAAAAATTCTATCGATAATTACCAAGGTTGCCCTTACTTTCTATTATTAGAGTTCCTATCCTCTGATTGTTGAAATGAGGGTGTGTCTCTAATAGTGGTGTGTCTATGACGTACTCCTATCATTATCTATTATATTTAATTTGAATTATGAAAGTGATTGTAATGTATTCTTTCCGTGTCTAGCTATTCGTTCTTGTAATTTTTTACGCATTAATCAAGAAAAAAATCGTACCAAATATGTACAAACATATGTATCGACATTATGAATTTTTAAATAATCCCACCCTTATTGCGCTATCGATTTCTATAAAAACTGACGTGGAATTTATGAATATTAATAATAATATCGACATTAAACAAGTGTTATTGGAAATAGTTTTTCTTGATAACCTTTAACAATATGAAATTGAATTTCGCGCTATATTCTAATTCGTTATTTTATCGTCCATCTTTGATATCAGAGCCAATAAAATTCGCGTCTCGATTATGGCGCCAAACACAAATTTCCCACAATAAATTGAGTGTTTCACAAACATAAACGATAATTGAAATTTTTTCAAAATTATCAATAATTAATCAACTTAGTTGATTATTGTCTAAATTTTATGCATTGTTTCCGTTTTAATATATTTTAATTAAAATTTTGAAAAAATATGAAACCAAGAGCGAATTTGATTAATCAAACTCGTTATGTCACAATATACAAAGTTGCCACATTATTATTTATATTTATTACAATTTCGACTGTCACTTTAAAATACTGTTTTCATAATTAATTTGCGTAAATAATTTGTAAATTAATTTAAAAGTCTATATCGATTTTTTTATTTGTTCTATTTTGGATATAAATTTGAATAACGCGCGCTACTTAAAAAACGTAGAGTTGCCAAATCTATCCACAATGAGATTTATTTTTATCAAAATAAAAAAATTAATATTTTCTATCAAATTGATTGTGATTTCCCTAAATTTGCTCAAATTCTTACATTAAAAATACACAATATTGTGCAAATTTACCGTATGTGTAGATTGTGTAATTGATAACAGATGGCGTATAGATTGAATTAAATATCGAAGATTATTAAAATTGAATTTATTGATGAATTATTGGCTTAATTATTGTTATAATTTTACAATTGTCTCCCGGAAATTTGCAAATTTAATTTTTTAGTCGAACGAAACGTTTCAATTGGAAAACGTCCAATAGATGGCGGCATATTTCAGTAACCGTTAAAGTCACTATACAGAGTGAGCCAAGTGGTGAAAGTTACTGAAATTTGGTATGC
>JACDRP010001263.1:0-10875 GCA_013841185.1 Hycleus phaleratus | reverse complement strand
TTTCTAAGTTGAAACAAGAAGTCGACCTACGTTCACAAAATCACAGCCCACTACGAGGAGAAATACCGTGAAACATTCGGTATAAGTGTATGTGTAGCCTTCTATATTGTAATTCCCTCAAATACACCCTGATAGATACTCACCCCCTACATATGAACACGATTCCGAATCAACCCCGTGGAAACAAATTATACAGGCTGATTCAGATATAGGTACTAATTTTTGAAAATATTCGGACGTTCTAATTGATGACTTTTTCGTTTATTACGACAATAATTCAACCCTTATTGTAGGGGTAGTTTGCTATTTTAAACGGAATTGTAACGAGTATTCGACTGGAAATTATCCTATAATTGGCCATGTCTTTGGCACGTAGTTCGTAACTTTGTTCGGACTATTGTTAAATACAACAGTAAAATATGAAGCAATCTACGACATACTATTTGTTTCAGGTGCAACTTTCCACGGTATTTAATCTTGAAATTGGCTATGTCTTTGGAATGTAGTGTCGTAACTTTGTTCGTACACTTAAAAACTACATTAACAAATATTAAATTTTGTGAAATATGAAGCAATCTACGACATAATACTTATTTCAAACGGAACTACTTTATTTTGTAGTTCGCCATGTCTTGGGGACGTAATGTCGTAGCTTTGTTCGTACAATTGTAAAATATCAAATTTAGTCAAGTATGAATCTATCTACGACATAATGCTTATTTTAAACGAAATTGTAACGAGTATTCCACGCTATTTTATCTTATAGTTGGCCATGTTTTCGGAACGTAAGGTCGTAGCTTTGTTCGCACAGTTAAAAACTACATTAACAAGCATCAAATTTTGTAAAATATGAAACAATCTACGACATAATATTCATTCCAAGCGAAACTTTCCGCGATATTTTATTTTATAGTTGGCCATGTCTTTGGGACGTAGGTCGTAACTTTGTTCGGGCAATTATTAAATTTACTAACAGTTGGCAAATTTTGTAAAATATGAAGCAATCTACGACGTATTACGTGGTAAATTACCGTGGTATATCCGATAAACTATTTTTTTATTGTATTTCTTGATATTTATACAAGGTGGTTCATGTAATAGTGGTTATTGGAAATATAGCGCGTTCTAATTGGTGGAAATTTATGAAATGGTTGTTGATTGGCTCAATAACACTTGAACTTTCTTTAGTATATATTTAGATTGTTAAATCAACCCTTATTGTAAGGGTAGTTATTTTATTTTTGATCATCTACAAGGTGATTCAAACAAGAGTGGTTATTGATGGTAGTCTATAAAACTTTATATGTTTAAATCAACCCTTAATTTAAGGGTAACTGTCTTATTTTATCTATTTTCTTTAATTTAAATTTTTGATTTTATCATAAATTATACAGGGTGATCCAAGCAAAAGTGGTTATTTAGAAAATAACGCTTCTAATTGGTGGACATTTTTGACTTTATAACTGTCGAATTTTTTTTAGAAAATGTTCGTATGGTTGAATCAACCCTTATTGTAGGGGTAGTACATGCTATTTTTGAAAATTTAGATATAATTTGGTGGAAAATTATAAATTTTTGTCTATTGACTTTAAAACACTGGAACTTTTGAAATTCTTTTGTGGTTAAATCAACCCTTATTTTAAGGGTAGTACACTTGACTTTCTTATTTTATATAGAATTGTACATACCCTATGTAATTTTGGATTTTATCGACAAATCATGATTTTTTTGTGAAAATTTCAATTTTTTTTTTGTTCTATTTTCAAAAATTCGTCTATCTTTCTCTCTTTCAAGTCGCTGTCTCTTTCTATCTTTCTTCTGTTTTTTCTATCTCTCTCCAATCATTCTTTTGTTAATATCCCTATCTTTATTCTAAATTGATGTCTTTCTTTAGCATTTCTCTTATCTCACTCTCTCTCTCTCTCTCTCTTTGATATTCTTTTGTTTCTCTGTCTATCTTGCTCCATTTTTGTCTTTCTCTTTTTTAATTCTGTCCTTGTCTAATTTTTCCTTTGAGGTAACTGAAACAAAAAAAGCCCTTTTTAACAGAAAATGGCATCATTATTATCTTCTTATTTATTACCATTATTATCATTAATAATACTAATAATAATAATAATAATAATCATAGAGCTAATAAGAAGAAGATTAACATCTCAATCTATCTCTTTTTTTGCTAATTTTTTCCTTATTATTATTATTATTTATTAACAACAAAAATAAATAAACAAATGAAAATTACAAATATAATCTAGTTCACTATTTATATTAATAATTACGTCATTTATTTTCTTTATAGAACAAATGAAAACAAACAAATGAATAAATAAATAGAGATGCATATAAAATATAAATAAACAAATAAAAACAAATGACTACCTATAGACTGGAACAATTACTTGATTTATTCACTTATTTATTTATACAAGTAGCGTATCGATCCAAGTCGGCTATATTAGAACAAAACACAAAATAATAATAACAATAATAATAATAATAATAATAATAATAATAATAATAATAATTCACACTACATAAATCAAAAACTGGTGATGGTTCAATAAAGATCACTATCGTTCTTGATTATTGTAGAAGAGTGGTACCAATTCGTCTTTTGTTTCACCCAAAAAAAAATTATTGTTTTGTTTTATTTCTATTTAGCATTTGTTCAAGTTTCACATGTGGCTTGATTCGATTTCGATTGGTCTACCTTGTACATATGTTAGACAGAGACAACTGTATGTTTTTGTTTTTTGTTTTGTTTTTTTGTTTTTTTCAAGAACAAGAGCGAAAAAGATGATGATGATGATGATGATGATTGAATTTTTTCCTCAATGTTACCAACTGAAACAACTCAACACCCCAACAGGGAAATTTCATCCTTATAACAAATTTATAATTCGGTCTATTTTACAATCAACCAACTATTTAATTGGAGCATATGCTCGTGTCATAGCTTACTGGATTTATAGGTCTAGAATGACTTTACTAATTTTACTTCGTTATATTTCCAGCACGCTATTAATTCTTCCAAACAACACACACACATTTTTCTTCAAATTTTTTTTTTTGTTTCGATTCGAATAATTATAACAAATCCAGTCGACTTTGATTCATTCATCGGATAGAAGGAGGGTGGTTTTTCAAAAGGACACACGGTAGATCGGAGTGTATAGATGAAGAAGGGTAGTGGCGGAGAGGGAGGGGGCGTATATACAAGAGTCAAACTAATCTAGTTGGCTGTCTTGTGCAGATTTCCTATACATAAATACATTACATACATACACATGGCCAACGTTGATCAAGATATGGTCGTATTGTTCGGAGGGTAGTAATCTCGGCCACGCACCCCGGCAACGTGTACGCATTTACGTCGTTACGCATCCGAAATTATCATATAAATATGTCAACCACCACCATCTCTCTCTAATTCTAATATATCTATATATATATAAATAAACAAAAAAAACACGTAAAAAATGTGTAGTAATCATGGGTGGCTATGTATATTTCTACGTATGTAAAGAGATAGGTTGGTCATGATAAGTTAACACCTTTCATTGTTGTAAACCAATCAGATTGTACCTACCTGAATCTACTTAAATATCAAGTTATCTGCGACTCAATGGTCGATGTTAGATTGTTATTAAATAATAAAATCAAAGCCTACTTTGTTGAATTTCTATATCAATTTTTACAATAGTGGCAATAATAGAAAATCAACCCTTAAACTGTTGTCAAAGCCTACTCGATTCAAGGAAACAAATGATATTTTAGAGTATCTGTTGGTAAATATTGACATAGATCTATTTATAACCTCAATAGTTTATAACATTAAATATTTTTGAGGTTATAAAATTATAACCTCTAACTGTACTTATTGTTATAATTCGAATGTCTCTATATATCAAGATGATTGTTCGATTGTTTTTAATAATAAAATCAAAGCTTACTTTGTTGAATTTCTATTTCAATTTTTACAATAGTGATAATAGAAAATCAAGCCCTAAAGTTTTGTCAAAGCCTACTCGATTCAAAGACACAAATAATATTTTAAGGTTTCTATATGTAAATATTGACAGATATATTTGTAACCTCAATAGATTATAATATTAAATATTTTTGAGGTTATAAAATTATAACCTACAATTCTACTAATTTATTATTATAATTAGAATGTCGCTATTCGAATCCAACTAAATATCAAGGTGACTGTTTGATTGTTTTTAATGATAAAATCAAAGCCTACTTTGTTGAATTTCTATTTTAATTTGTACAATAGTGGCAATAATAGAAAATCAACCCTTAACATTTAGTCAAAGCTTACTCGATTCAAAGAAAAGAATGACACTTTAAACTTGTTGTAGGTTAATATTGATAGAATTCAACAATTGTTTGTATAACTTTTAAGGTTATATTTATTTTATAACCTTAAATATTGTTGAGGTTAGAAAATTATAACCTGTAATAACTATATTAATTTATTGTTATAATTAGAATGCCCCTGTCTGGAACTACCTAATTATTAAGATGACTGCTTGATTATTATTTACAATAAAAACAAAGCCTACTTTGTTGAATTTCTATTTCAATTTTTACAATAGTGATAATAGAAAATCAACCCCTATAGTTTTGTCAAAGCCTACTCGATTCAAAGAAACAAATGATATTTTAGAGTTTCTATAGGTAAATATTGACATAGATATATTTATAACCTCAATAGATTATAATATTAAATATTTTTGAGGTTATAAAATTATAACCTACAACTATACTAATTTATTGTTATAATTCGAATGTCTCTATTCGAATCTGTCTAAATATCAAGATGATTGCTCGATTGTTTTTAATAATAAAATCAAAGCCTACTTTGTTGAATTTCTATTTCAATTTTTACAANAATAATAGAAAATCAACCCTTAAAATTCAGTCAAAGCCTATTCGATTCAAAAAAAAAAGAATGACACTTTAAAATTTCTGTAGGTAAATATTGATAGAATTCAACAATTGTTTGTATAACTTTTAAGGTTATATTTATTTTATAACCTTAAATATTTTGGAGGTTATAAAATTATAACCTGTCTGAATCTACTTAAAATCAAGTTGATTGGTCGATTTTTTATTGTTAATAAAATCAAAACCTACTCTGTTAAATTGTTTTTTTTTAATAGTAATAATAATAATAATAATAATAGTAATAATAATAATAGGAAATCAACCCTTATAATTTTGTCAAAGTCGACTCGATTCAAAGAGATTTTATGGTTTCTCTAGGTAAATATTGACAGGTTTCTATAATTGTATCGAAAATTTCCAATTTTCTATATTTTCTATATTTTTGAGGTTATAAAATTATAACCTATTAACAATGTTAATGTTAATTTATTGCTGTAACCAATTGAATCTACACTTCAATATCAAGTCGACTTAGATTCCAGTGGTTGATCATGTTAATAATAAAATCAAAGCCGACTTTTTGTTTTTGTTTATTTTTTAAATAATAATAGAAAATCAACCCCTAAATTTTGTCAAAGCCTACTCGATTCAAAGAAAAGATTGACGTTCTACGATTTCTGTAGGTAAATATTGACGGGATTTAACAATTGTATCGACAACTTTAAAGGTTATATTGTTTTATAACCTTAAATATTATTGAGGTTATAAAATTATAACCTATAACTAATAATAATATTATTGTAAATGTCTCTACTTGAATCGATTTAAAAATCAAATTGTCTACGACTCAATAATCGATGTTGTATTGTTAATACTTAAATCAAAGCCTACTTTGTTTTTTCTTTCTTTGTTCTAATAATAATAATAATGGTAATAATAGAAAATCAACCCTTAAATTTTGTCAAAGCCTACTAGATTGAACGAAATTTTAACGTTTCCATGGGTAAATTGATCAATTCCAAAAACTGATCAACAACTTTCAAGTTTAAAAATAACCTTAAATTTTGTTGAGGTTATAGAATTATAACCTATAATAACTGTATTATTATACTCTACCTATATGCTAATTTAAATTGATTTATTAACGTCAAGAAAACTGTGATTAACCTGTAATGGATGATGTTTAAATATTAATTAAATAGCCGGTGGTGGATTTAATTAACCACCCCCACCACTACAATAATAATAATATTGATAATGTTGTTTAAATTTGGTGTTTTTTTGCAAATTCTACCCTTCTAGCGGTCTTCGATAGAAAATTCATTGGGTGGTGGTGGAATTGAAGGGGGTTGTTTTGCCGTCTAGATCGTAGTAGTCGTCAATCGCACTATCTGCTCCTGACACGCATTCACACGCATTACCCACGGCACACGGTGCCAGTCCGGAACTCGCCCTTTATTCATCGATAAGCACCCCTTTTGTATGGCGTTATCAAAGAAATATAGCAAAGAATGCGATTAGAACCCTTGAAGTGGCGCAATTTTTTCCTGTGTGTTGCAAATCTAAAAAAAATTGCAAATTTATAGATGTAAAAGTTGTAGAATTGTTAAATTGCCACCCCCGTGTATGTTTTTGTAGTGTCTATTCGTGTCTATTATTATGGGGGTGGTTTTGCAATCTATAACAATAGTATAAGGGGTGTCGAGGCTATTGTGGAAATAAATTGGAAACAGCAGTCTAGAGACTGCTATGTATGTGTGTTAGCCACCTGATAACAACTTGTAAGGCACCCCCTCTCTATTTTATCACACACACACCCTTATACACATATCGAAATATAGATAGAGGGTGGTTGGACTATATTTTATAATATAAATAACCATTTATTTGACTAATGTACAGAATTCCTCTAGATATAAGGGTTGTTTTTTTCCACCACCACCACCAAAACTATTGTTATAATTTTTCATCCCTTTCTTCAATTGACTGTTCATTTTAATCTTATTGCCTTGTACAAAATGGGGCGTTGGAATAAAAGAAATAGTCGACTATGGCTAGAAAAAAAAAACAACCACTTCTACCACTAAATCCAACCGGACAACCAAAAAGGTGGTCGCCAAGGGTGAGATTTAAAGGGATCAAAGGCAGATGTTGACGGGATCAAGTCGACTTTAGGAACAGACAAAAGACGTATATACGTCGAACAAGTCGACTATGATTTCTCTTTTGCAATTTTTAACAAAACAAATGACAACAACTGGGAAAAAAAACACAAGTGTTTATGGGGTTGTTTGTGGTAACTAGATGGTGATTTATCTAGATAAAACACAAATACCAACTTGACCATTTTAACAGCCCTAGATTATTTTAATTGGCCAATAAATAAAGTGTTGACCGGTCATTAAAAACGGATGTGTTGACCATACTGTACACACATAATTTTTATCGAAATTGACCCCATTTTACGGGGGTGAATCCGAAATCGGGGTGTTTCCATGATTACCGACACTCAATTTCGTCTAATTATTGAAATTCAATTGGAAATACACGAAAATCCCAAATGTCCCGACTTGGTGGGACACTTGGGGTATGGCCCCATTTTGGGGGTGAGTCCGAAATTGGGGTGTTTCCATGATTGTTAACACTCAAAAATTTACACAATTTCGTATAATTATTGAAATTTTATTGGAAATACACGATAATCGCAAGTGTCCCGACTTGGTGGGACACCTGGGGTATGGGGGTTATTCCGAAATTGGAGTCTCCCTATGATAGGACTACTACAAATTTCGGCTAATTATCCAAATTTTCCTGGAAATAACAAATATCCCAAGTGTCCCAACTGTGATTAACACGAAATAAGATTAACACTATTTCGTGTTAATCGAAGCATTCAAAGATTTGAGTTGGATCCGAAATTGAATTTCGAAAATTATCAAAATTTTCTGGGAAATATAAAAAATCCCAAGTGTCCCGAGTTGCTTAAGCGTGTTAATCTTATTTCGTGTTAATCCAAGTATCAATTTTGTAGTGAATCCGAAAACTGGCGTATTTTCAAGATTATAAAAACTCTAAAAATTGTATAATTTTAGAAATTATCCAAAAAATAACAAAAGTTCCAAGTGTCCCGACTGGAAGGGACACCTGGGATATGAGGGCGAATCTGAAAATTGGGGTATTCTCGTGATTAAAACACTAAAAATTTCGTGTTATTATCAGAATTTTCCGGGCATTATAAAACCTCAAGTGAGACACCTACTAATAACACGTTTAAACAAATTTCGTGCTAATCGAAGTATCGAAACGAACTGAATTAGAAATTGGGATATCCATGATTACTAACACAAAATTTCTTAAAATTATCGACATTTTGTTGGAGATAATAAAAACCCCAATGTCTAGACACCTTCGATTAACACGAGATAACCTTCTTTCGTGTTAATAGAGGTACTCACAAATTGAGCCATTTCCATAACTACCACTACAAAAAATTTGATATAATCGCAATTTTGATGAAATTAATAAAAATCACAAGCGTTTCGGTTTGGTGGGACACCTGGGGTTTGAGAGTGACTCCAAAAATTGGATGATGCCCATTACAACACAAAAGATTTCGTTCAATTATCGAAATTTTATTGTAAATTAAAAACATCCCAAGTATTATGAACAGGGTGGGACAGCTGGGGTGTTCATCTTATATCGTGTTAATCGAGGTATCGGAAAAATTTGGAATAAATCCAAAATTTTCGGTATTTTCATCATCATCAACACAAAAAAAATCGTATAATAATCGAAATTTTTATGGAAATTGAAAAAATCCCAAATGTCCCTACTTGGTGGGACACTGGGGTATGGGGGTGAATTCAAAATTGGAGTAAATCCATGATTACCAACACAAAAAATCGTGTAATTATCGAAATTTCCATAGAAATAACAACTTCAAGTGTCCCGACCGATTTCGTGTTAACCTAATATCGTGTTAATCGAAGTATCGAAAGAATTTGGGCGTATTGCCAACAATTACAAACATCAATTTTCGAAACTTTATTGAAAATGATAAAACCCGGGTGTCCCGATTTGGTGGGACACCCGGACCTCTTCTTTCGTGTTAATCGAAGTATCGAAAGGATTTCGGTCACGTCAAGCACACACGGTAAATTTCCAACTCGAAATGTCGAAAACAAATGACTCTTTCACACAACAGAAACACACACGAAAACCGAGAATTTCCAGTAAAATTACACAAGAAACTACCCTTATAACACAACAACAACAACAACCCCTAAATTTCTCACCCCAATACTTGATATTGTAACAATAATTTTTATCATCTCTGTAATATGATCTGTATTTTTTTTATATTCTAGTGTGTCGTTATCGTTATCATCAGAACAACTGAAATAAAAACATATATCGAGTAGGCATTGGGAAAAAAAACGAATGAATAAGGGTGTCCTATTGCGATTTGTTACCATTATCATAGATAGTGTGATTTTGACACGTGTCGGAAATGTTGAAAGATCCTAATCATATCATCAAGTGAGCGTGTTTGTTGTTGCTGTTGTTTTTCTTTTATTCTCTCTCTATTTTACTATCTCCATCTCTATCGCATTCGTATAATTAGAGGTTATGTTATAGGAATTTGATAGGTTATGTTAATTTGTAGGTTATAAATGGCGTTATTGTTACTATTTGAATAATAATGACAGTAGGCTATGATACGGGTGTTTCCCCCTATTTTGCGGTTTATTAATCCCCCAAAACATTCGGACAGGTGGTGGTTGGTGTTACCGATACCGGCTTTTTAAAATTGTTATTGTTGTTGTTTGACGTATCGTTTTCTATTTAATCCGCTCTCTAGTTTTCGTGTACTGTGTGGGTTTTTTGTTATTTGTGTGCGTGCGATAAGCCGACATGCCACTTCTTTACACTGTTTTCGTTCGTTTAGAAAAATCTCTGGGAATTGATCAGCCATTTGGAAAAATCTATTTGACACATTCGCACAATAGACATGAAAATAATAGAAAAATAAAAATAAAAATAGGGAGACCACACAAATTTTCCTAGTAAATCTAGAAACAAGGGTAGTTTTACGTCAATTGTTAGTTCAAATCATTTGTTCCAAATTCGAGACAACCTGTATCAACTATTCGATGGTTAATCCAATTGTCATCTCTTTCTAATTAGCCAATAATTTCAATGGTGTAGACAAAGATGGAGATATCTAGATTTTTGTTAATAATAATAATAATAATAATAATTAATAGAAATAAAATAGGAAAATTATAGAATTTCTTTTAATCAATCGCGAAATAATACAAGGGTGATTTTTACATATTTCAACCCTTATTTAAAATATAATATGGGACAACCTGTATAAATTATTAGAATAGTTGATTTAATTATCGTTGTCTCTTTCTAATCGCCCATTAATCTTTATGATCTAGACAAAGATGGATGTTGGTTTTTATTTTTTAAAATGTCCGATCACAGCTCACTTGATGTCAATATAGTCTCTTCAATAAACAACTAATTAATAGAAGGGAGGAAATTAAAATTAAAATAGAAAAATTATAGAAATTTTCTTAATAAATCGAGAAAGAAGGGTAGTTTCTACAATTACAACCCCTATTCAAAAGAATTATCCACATTTATGAGACAACCTGCATAAACTATTGGAATAGTTGATTTAATTATCGCCATCTTTTTCTAAACACTCATTAATTTCTATAATACAGATAAAGATGGATATATGTCGATTTTTGTCTTAAAATTGTCAAAATCAAAGCTTACTGGATTCACTTAATAAATAATAAATTTATAAAAGAGAATGAAGAAAAATCAAAAATTGGAGAATTGTAGAAATTTCCTTAATTTAAGGGTAGTTTTATGTATTTCAACCCCTATTTAAACTACAATTACCCACATTTATGAGACCGCCTGTATTTACTTGATTTTATTATCGTCATCTTTTTCTAA
>JACDRP010001262.1:0-10893 GCA_013841185.1 Hycleus phaleratus | reverse complement strand
TTGCTGTATATTTTCTTAACTTGATATTTCGAAAAATTCTCTTTTAATCCAAATTTTCAAGATTGTGGACTAAAGATTTGTAGTTAAAATTAAAAAATGATACTCTCTAGCTAGAATTTTGACGTTCTCATGAGAAAATTTGCCTTATTTTAGGGGCTTATTAAGGAATTATATCTCGACTATACAAAATTTTAAAAATTTTAGCACTTTAAATTCCACATTTGAAAATTGCGTTGAGACTAGTTAGTCTTAATTAAACTTTAAGAAATAGCACCCTTAATCTGAAATTTTAACGTTTTTATGAGTTTTTCTGTATTTTAAATACCAATTGTTGATTTATTTTTTATTTATTGAAATTTTTGAAAAATTTAGCACCCATAATCCAAATTTTAAGCGTTATGACGAGAAGTTCTGTTCTACTTTTATAATTTTTATTGCACTCTAGGTTAAGATCAAATTACAAAATAGTACTCTTAACTTAGAGTTGACTCTTTCGAGAAGAATTTAGTACTTTTATTCCAAAATTTCGGGATTCGTACCAAAAATTATATTCTATTTCTAATAATTTGATACTTTTAGCTCAAAATTTCGTTGGAGAATTCAATTAAATGTCTTTTTTATCAATTCGTTATTGAAAAGTCGCAATTTTTGACCCTAAGGCAGGCCAAAAATGCCACAGTTTTTAAACCCAAGACAAGATTTGATTTAAAATTAAGATTTTATCTCAAAATTAGACTTCTAAATTCCATAAATTTGCTAACAAATTAAATTTAAGTGGGAATATATCTAGAAAAATCTTCATTGAAAATTCCAAAATTTGGGCCAAAAGATGGCTTAAAACGTTTTTTAGAACCTAGATACATCGGAAATAGGTTGAGATTTTGTAAATTGCTCTCCTTATAGCTTCATTATTGGGCAAAATTTTTGGAATATTCGATAATTAAATAAAATTAGTCGAGCAAACAGCTTTACTAATGTAATTCGTCTTAATGTGCTGCATATGGTGCTTATAACACAATTTTTATCAATTTTGCTTTAAATTTCAGATATGCAACACATTAATTTAAACGCTTTAAAATTAGAAATCACAAATTGATAAACAAAGACTTTATTTGATAAATTTACGATAGAAAAAATCAAAAAAACTTAAATCAGTAGCATTCTTCTGGTTCTTGATCATATGGCGCGTAATTATCCATACTGCCAACATTAGGATCACAAATTGTTCCTGCTATAGCCTCATCAATAAACGCCGACATTATACGAAAATTAACATCATTCTTATCAAGACTACGATACAAATACAGTGGTAATCGATTTGACAGCACCCACACACTCTGTCGATGTTCCTCATCAATTTTCAAATCATTCGGGAAAATCAACGTCTCCGTATCGCTGGCAACAATGCCCAAATTTCGCCGTTTATACAATTTCCTCGAATCCCAACAGCCGACAGCATCACGCGACACCAAATTGAAGAACATCACACCATTGCGATCCATACCGGAAGCGGAAGCTTGTCCATGCTTGCCACGACTCTCGCCGAATATCTCGAAGGCATTATTCAAATTTTGCCAAGCCGTTTCGTTGCGTATCAACGACGTCCGGACGTGGAATTCCCGAAAACTCGACATCGGATGGAAGTAGAGGATCCGGTCATCGGATTGTCGATCGTATGGACTTAATGAAAAGCCGAATATACCGTCAGTCCATTCGAAATGGACTCCGTGTAGATCGTAGGCTGAAGCTAGGGGATCGGGATAGAATAAATGGTCGGTTATGCGCCAGCTGTATTGTTGTTTTAAGCTGAAGACAACCAAACCGAAGCGCCAAACATCGGCCAAATAAGCGTAAGCATCGTCGCAATCGTTGTTGCGAATATCGATGATAATATTCGAGTATAAGGAGTCTTGTTTGATGAATTCCTCGGGTAAGCGGTAACGCAAAATTAAAGTATCTGTGTGTAAGTCGAAGACTAGGATTTGCGGTGGGCATAATTGTTTAGGTTTGATGGTAACGTGCGTTTGGCCGGAATCCAAGACCCATAATCTGCCGCAAGTGTCGGCTTTGATGCGGAAAACCGACGTTAAACTGTTACAACTGCCTAAAATTTTCAAATTTTTTGATTTACCCGAATACCGGAATTTCTGCCACGTGTCCCCTTAACTGGACCTAGTTTTTGACGAACAACTTGAAAAATAATTTAAGGTTAATTAGGGACCCCTCAAATTTTGGCCACTCAAATTTAGGCCATCGCAGCTAATCGGGAAGTCGGTCAAAAAATGATGAAATGACCTAAAATGACTACATTGTAGAGTAAATCCGTTCCACAATAAAATGAAGAAGACGAAGAAAGTCAATGTTGGGAGCACCCTTGAATCACTCACATTTTGACCAACTTCCCAAAGAGTTACTTCAAATTTTGCTAAAATAATCTCTAAAGGAGTTGCTATAAATGCTGAAAATAACTTTCAAATTGATTGTTAAATACTATAACTGTTAGAACCAGTTAAGTGAACCATCTGGCATAAACGTACCAGTTTTGTGGTAGTTCCAATTAGGGTAAGGTACCAATTTGGGTGATTTTTCCTTCGGTACTTTCGGCAGTACAGTCAAGCTAGCCGGTATGCCAGACTTCCATTTCGGTATCGTTACAAATAGACGCTCTTTATAGACTTCAATACCCAACGGGAGATTATTTTCCGGTATGAAATCCTCATTGACGATTGCTTTTTCGCGTTCGTAATCGCTGGGAAAATCAAAATCCAACATACTCCATTGGTACCAAGTTCGGAACGGTCCGGTGATTTCGAAACTTTCTTGGTAGATTTCCGGGCGCTTTTGAGCATTTTTGACAAAGCTCATTTGGAGTAGCAATGGCAGAATATTAACGGGATTCGAGTGGAATTGAGCTGTAACAGAAATCCTTCGTTTGGAATAAAGAAAGACAACATTCTATTTCTACTAATTGATTATATAATTGATTCTAAAATTTATATTGAAATATATTCAGAAATATGTTAACTTCAACATATATTCTTGTTTAATTTGTAATTCCTAATTAAATTACAACAATTCTGAATTCTTACATGAAATGAAATCATTAATTTTGCTTGGATGATTTCCACACTCGCCTATCATAATTTTCACTTCCTTTAACTTAGCATTGTTTGAAGTAAAAAAATGATAGCCAATGAATAAAAATGGCAGTTTTCTAGACCTAATGGAAAATTGTAACGCAAATTTCAAATTAATTCTGGATTTCGCTTCAAAGTTTCGTTGGTACTGTTCCAATTATGTCGAAACAAGTTTTATTTTTAAAGACAGCCAACATTTTTGAACAACAAGAACCAATTTAGAAAAGTCTAAATGAAGTACCAACCGATTAGAAGTTATGGGCTTCCAAAGTTTGTCATCTGCAATCGGTACTGTTTCATTTCTGAGTGAATGCCAAAATTTAGAAAAACAAACAAGCTTAAAGGAGTAGAGTTGTGCTGATGTTTCACCACCAGAAAGAATCCTTGTAGCTTATTTGTGTCTAAATCTTTTAATGAGACTGAAAATTATTATTTCAAAGTTTGTTTCTAAAATTCGGTACGGTCTCGTTTTCTGAAGGCAAACTTACATTAAGTGACGACCAACATTCAAAAAGCAGGTGAATGGGTCTTAATTAAGGTTAATTTTTGGCCACGAAACATGCTTATAGCTTGTACGACTCCATGGTACTTCAATTCTAAGAATAAAAGTCGGACTCGTTATGAATGAAAATTGTAGTACTTAATTTTCTGCTTATAAAAATGCATGATCGGAATTTTGGATTAAACTTTTTGTTCTTTCAATAATTAGAAAGCTTCTGCATTCGGTACTATCTCATTTTTCAAGGCAAATTTGTGAAGCAAAAAGTGGCTCGTAATGAGGTAACTTTTGCTTAGTTTTTGACCGCAAAATGAATGTTTGTAGGTTATATGAGATTCGAACTACTTTTAAAACTTACTTAATGAATGAATAAAAATGGCAGTACTTTAAAAATTTGTTAGCAAAATTTTAGAATCTCAAATAAGCGAAAGTGGACGGAATAATATAAATTTTGGTTAATTTTTGACTACGAAAACCTTGCTTCTACTATAAATAAAAATTGCAGTACTTAATTTAGATTAAACATCTGATTCTTTTAACAGTTAGAGAGCCTCTACATTCGGTTCTATCCTATTTTTTAAGGCAAGTTAGTTTGCAAAAGAAAGGTAACTTTTGCTTAGTTTTTGACAGCAAAAAGATGTTTGTAGCTCATATGAGATTCGAACTACGAGGTGCTCTAAGTGGATAAAAATGGCAGTACTTTTTTGGCAAAATTTTAGATTGAAGCCTGACTCGTTCCACAGTGGCAGAGCTGCAAAATTTGCACCATAAATTCGGTACTACCTCTTTTTTCTTGAAGCAACTCAACTGTGATCCAAATTTAAATCTCAATTCAAGCAGAAAGCAAGAGATTGCTCTTCATGTGGCAAAATTCAATCAATTTGGGCCTGTTAAAGAAACACATGAAGCTTATTCGAGTTTCAATGAAACTCTTCTTCAATAATTTATACACTACTTTAACACGATTTTTTGATATTGTTGACCCTTGTTTACACGCAAATTGCTAGCCAATTTTTTGTACACTAGAACAACTAGCGTAGTTTACAAAATTTGAATACTTTTCGTGGTCAATCTAACGTTGTAAAAACAACTGACAATTACAACACAGATCGAATTCTTTAAAGTTTGTGTAATAGCTTGAAATATGTAAATAACTTTTTCTTTTATATCAATAATTTAGCTCGCCCTGTATTCAATTCATATTAAATTTATTAATTCTGGTTTCCATAATTCTCGACTAATTAAAATATTTATAGATGAAATCAACCTTCATTGAATAAAAAATAAACGACTATTGTAAAAATTTCTGGTACATTAAGTTTTACCATGAAATCGCTATTCCAATAGAATTCAGACAATAATTTGAAACCAGACAGTGACGATAATTCTGATTTTAATTAGAAACTAGGATAACAAAACGGAAATTAAACGAAATTCAATTCACTTTCCTTAATTTTCTCTATGATTACATGAGCAATATTATTAATTACCAATCGTAGATTAATAATAGAGACTTACGATTTTTGAGTGGCGGCAGTAGAGTCGAATTTGGCCCAAAATCCACCGAATGATAAGCCGGTTGTAGGTCCATTGGTGGATTCCAGTTGTGAAACCATGGATCTAGAGCCATATTTCTCTCAAATCAGCATCATCAAACAACTTTCTAAGCTAATAGTTCTTGTTCAAGTCCACGCAATATTCAACACATATGCACTTTATTCGCTGCAAAACATGTTGTTTGTGGGCTGGAAAAATTTATAATAGACGGTTGTCTGTGAAAGCTGAAATGTTCGTTTTGATTTCCGACCGTTTTTCGCATAGTCTCTAATGCTCTGCAGTTTGTGGTGAGAGAAATTTACATAAAACTCTAATCAATTTGTCTCGTTTTTGTCCCCCTAAAACTACTCTTTTTAGACATTGTTATAATGAAAGTTAACGAAATAATTGACGCAATTGTGGTAGGATTGATTGATTTTAAACGAATAAATCGGCAATGAGTCAAAATCTGTCTCATTGATCATTATCACATGATATCTGCTAATCAAACAAACAAAAAATAACGTAAAGTACATATGCACCTATTGAGACAAGTACAAATTATTATCAATAAATTTGATAACAACAGATGCATTGTTTTTATCAAATTAATTACGTTTAGATGATTATTTCTACGAAATAATTACCTCCGATAATTCGCCGAATACACCAAATAATCACTAGCAAATCACATTCGAGCTTCTGATTTGTTTCAACGAATCCTGTTGCGTAATATTACAGTAAAACCGTGCTCTATTCAAATCCACCAATAGTCAACAGAGAATTCGCTGTTTGAACCAATAAAATCGCTCGTAATTTGTGTACTATAAAAAAATTAACGGTATTGGTTCTAATTACGAGTGGTTTGTTTAAATTAACCAATCAGATCGATCTCGTTTGAATTCCTGTAGCCAATCATAATTAACAATAAACGCAATTAAGCGCCCTTTTTGAATTAACCAATTGTTCGAAAACCAAACAAAAACACCGATTTCTTACAGTCACAATTTTATTGTTAGAGAAAATCAATAGCCGCCTACAATTTATAGCGCAGACCAATCAAATCGCTTGTTATTTGTATACTGTAAGAAACTAACAACGATTGGCGACAATTATAGGCGGGTGATTCAAATCGTCCAATAGTTGTACAGATTTAAAAATACATAAATAATATTAGATAATGTTAATAAGAGAATAAGCCAATCAAATCGTTCACTATTCGTTTACTACCAGAAATGAACAACAATTGGTCTCAATTAACGCGGGTTATTTGAATCGTCCAATCGTTATGTTAATGTAGGTTCGTCGATTTAAATTAAAAAATACTAGCGTGTGTTTATTTTTATTGATTCAAGGTTTTAGTTGTTTTATTACTTAAAATATCGAATTGGAGTAGGTACTTCCTTAGAAAAAAATTCGACGAAACAATAATGAATTGTTTACAAAACATTTGTCTCGATAAAACCTATAAAAGCCTGATTGAGTTGTTTTAACGAATCAATCAAATAAATGCATTTATTAATTAATCATTAATCAACCAACTGAATTATGAGAACTCTATTAGTTTTCTACTCATTTCTACTTTCTATATGTGGTAAGTCAGTTTGAATAATTTCTAATTTTTGTTTGAAATTAATGAATGAGTGTTAGCTGCCCCAAATTTGGGCATATCCGGGGGACAATCGGTATCAATCCGTAACTGTTCGTATCAAGTGTCGTTGCAAATTGAAATTTCTAATAAATGGTACCACCAATGCGGCGGTGCTATAATTTCACCGAATTGGGTACTAACAGTGGCGCATTGTTTGAAATTAACACAGCCGATAAGACGAGTCGTTGCCGGTGTTGATAATTTAGAAGATACCACAACTGGACAAATCCGGAGCATTGATTTCTTCGACAGTGCCGTACATTACGGCTATAAGGAGTACGATTAGTACTAAATAACCATCGAATTCGATTAAATTTTATCTAATTTCAGAGATAACATCAATGATATTGCATTAATTAAAATGACACAACCGTTAACAATCGGCTATAACGTACAACCGATTGAGATATCGAAAGTAACTTGTACTTCGCAAAGTAAAGCGATTTTCACCGGTTTTGGGGCTGTTGCTACTGAAAAAATTGTAGCACCCTCGAAATACTTACAAAAAGCCGAACTTAAAGTTTTAGACTACGAAGGTAATTCTGTTTATTCGCAGAGTAGTACCAATAATAATTTGGGGGTAATTTGTAGCTTGTAAAGCCCTTTTGAATCCGCTATATGGGGATGATTTCAATTATTGGGACAAAATGCACGTGTGCGCCTCGGGTACTGCCGGTCCCTGTGTTCTAGACGATGGTAGTCCTTTAGTACAAGATGGTCGTCTTATTGGAGTCTTATCGTGGTTGCCGGCCACGTGTAGTACCGGGCAAGTGCCCACGATTTACACGAGAGTCGGCGATTATGTTGATTTTATTGAAACCTATGTGGATGATCTTCCATCCAGTTGATTTACCCATCTGCCTCGATTTACACGAATTTGTTTAACGCGTAAATTGTAAGATTAGTTATTTATTTGTGTATATTGACTATTTTTGTACGAATTTTTTAAATAAAACGCTAAAAATCGTGTAAATTGGCCTCTCTGTCAATATTTTAAACGATGATAGTCCTTTAGTACAAGATAGTCATTTAATTAGAATCTCACTGTGGTTGCCGGCTACGTGTAGTGCCGGGAAAATATTGATGATTTATACGAAAGTCTGTAATTTTATTAATTTTATCCATCGAGTTGATTTACACCTCTCCCTCGATTTGCACGTAAATTGTAAGATTATTTGTGTATATTGATTATTTTCCGTGCGAATTTTCTTAAATAAAACGCTTGAAAATCGAATTCAATCTCGTGTAAATTGGAAACACTTCAAATAGATTGGATAATAATTGAACATATGGGATACAAATTGTTTAATAATAAATCGGTTCTTATCAGTAGAGCCACACACGTTCGTTTTGATAAATAAAACGGAATTATGTTGGAAATTCCACCAAAAATATCCGCGCACCCCATTCGAATACAACCAAATTAGTCACCCTTTATTGTCACTTAATCATATTAAAAATTAATTAAAAAAAAATCAACAAAATAGGCTGCGAAATTTTTGTTTTTATATACAGTTCGAGGACTTTTATTACACGGATTAGTGTAGTAATTGTAGAAAAATCTCGGATTTATTGGGGGAAGATATGAAAATTGCACGATTTATACGCTTCGATTGTTTAAACGGTGAAAGACATGAGTTATTGTTGTTTAAATTGTAAGGGTTGAAGGTGGTGGTTTTTCTTCCCCGATCTGTATATCAACCACCGCCAACACTTAAGTAGAAATTGAATTACAATATAAATCAAATTACTGTAACCACCTGATTGGATCCAAATTAAGTTCCATTGAGACGTGAAATGGCGTCGTTTCTACAATGAACTTACCCCCTATAAAAGGGTTGTATTGTTGGCGTGTAGCTTCAGAAAGTCACCAACTTTCCGACACTGAACAATACGAATTGTTTCTAATACCGATCTAACTATACAAGGCATCTAAGAAATTTCAAACGAGAAGAAGTAATTTTTTTGTTCATACAAACACTCCAATACTGAACAGTTAAAGAAAACAAAATGAAATTGGGCTCTTCAGCTATCCTGCTATTATTGTTGAGTTTATTGCAAATAACAAGATCTGATAATGACTTTCTCAGACATCGACGGAATTTTTTTGGAAACACTTGGGAATCGTCTTTGGATGTGTCAAGGGACAGAACAAAATTCGAAACAAGGCGACAATTGGACTTGTCCCACGAGGCAAGACGAACTGATAACGATCCACTGATAAGCCGACGTATCGCTCCAATCAACACTAGAAGAATAACAGAACGTCTTTCTGGCGATAGAAGAGTCGACAATAATTTGGAACGTCGCGTTGTACAAGAACGAATTGTTGAAAATCAACGTATGGCTAGAGAACAATCTGGACAACATCGTGAAAGAAACCTACAAGATCACCGCTTATCAGTAGAAAGACGCGAACGTAGTCTTGACAATCAGAGACATTTATCAACAGTTGATCGACGAATTCAAACTTCTTTAGATCGACGACAATCGTCTCTAGAACGTCGTGAAAGACATCTAACTGATCGTCGCTTATCACTAGAAAGACGCAATCACCATTTCGACAACCAACGGCGTGAACGATTTTATGATAAGCAACAATATTCTGAAGAACATCGTTTAATTAGAGAACGCCGTGAAATAAACTTACAAGATCGTCGCTTATCAGAAGACCGCCGAGATCAGAGCATTGAAAATCGACAAGTTCTAGAAGATCGCCGCTTATCAGATGAACGACGCATTCAAGACAACCAAAGACGTGGACGAATCAATGATCAGCGACAATCTTCTGAAGAACATCTTTTAATTAGAAAACGCCGTGAAATAAACGTTCGAGATCGTCGCTTATCAGAAGACCGC
The DNA here is from genome assembly GCA_013841185.1 of Hycleus phaleratus. NCBI lineage: Eukaryota > Metazoa > Arthropoda > Insecta > Coleoptera > Meloidae > Hycleus > Hycleus phaleratus. Next base: position 1,211 of record JACDRP010001262.1, on the reverse strand, counting down.
CAAGATCAGAGCATAGAAAATCGACGAGTTCTAGAAGACCGCCGCTTATCAAATGGTCGACGCGTCCAAGACAACCAACGACGAGAAAGAATTAATGCTCAGCAACAATCTTCTGAAGAACATCGTGAAAGAAACGTACAGGATCGTCGCTTATCAATTGACCGACGCATTCAAGACAGCCAACAACGCGAGCGGCACTCCCCTGGAGAATATCGTTTAGTTACAGAACGCCGTGACAGAAGTAATATACAAGATCGCCGCTTATTAGAAGACCGCCGTGATCAGAGCATAGAAAATCGACGAGTCCTAGAAGACCGCCGCTTATCAAATGATCGACGCATTCAAGACAACCAGCGACGTGATCGAGGCGACGATCAGCGACAGTCTTCTGAAGAACATCGTTTGGCTCGAGAACGCCGTGAAAGAAACGTACAAGATCGCCGCTTATCAATTGATCGACGGGTCCCAAGTGTACAAAACCAAAGAAGTAAACAAATCCAAGAAAATAGACAACAATCCCTCGCAGAACACCGTGTAAGAAACTTGCAAGATAGTCGTTTAACAACACGACGCGATCAGAGTATTGAAAATCGACGACTCTTAGAAAATCGTCGCTTATCAGTTGACCGACGTATACCAAGATTAGAACGAATTCAAAACGATCAGCCACAATTCCTTGAAGAACATCGTTTGATAAGAGAACAGAAGCTTCGCTTATCAGCCGATCGAAGCGTCTCAAATGTAGAAAATCAACAACGTGAAAGAAACCAAGGGAATCGACGACAATCCCTTGATGAAAACCGTTCAATTAAAGAATACCGCGAGAGAAATTTACAAGATCGTCGCTTAACTACACGACGTGATCAGAACATTACAAATCGACGACTTTTGCAAGAACGCCGCTTATCAAACGATCGGCGCATTCAAAATGAAGAACGCCACTCTCCAAGAACAAACCTTAGTCGACGCTTATCAGTAGAGCGTCGCGAACAGAGTCTACAAAATCGGCGCTTATCAATACTACGTGATCACAGTATTGAAAATCGACGACTTCTAGATCGCCGCTTATCAAACGATCGGCACGTACAAGGTGACGAACGTCGCTTTGCAAGGGAAAATCTTAATAGCCGCTTATCAGCCGATAGACGTTTGTCAATAGAAAGAAGCGTTCAACGAATTAACAGAGACACTAGGAACAACTCACAAACACG
>JACDRP010001261.1:0-10893 GCA_013841185.1 Hycleus phaleratus | reverse complement strand
CTCTGTGACACTCCTCCTTAACACTCGGATTTAATTCTCAAATTTATGTCTGTAATAAAGTTTGAATATTGACCGATGTTTCTTTATTTGAAGTTCAAGTTCTAGTTTTAATACTCTCATCTCTTCTTGTTTTAAATTCACACAAACACACAACTACTTTAAAGTTAGTTAACTAATCATAACTTAATCTGGCTGTAAGTGATTCGAATCAACACTAGAACTTTGTCTCGCATCTTTCAAGTAAAAAGCACCACATTTAGAATGATTCTTGTTTTTCCTGTTTATATTACACTTGAAAATTACTTCTCTATAACTGACAGAACTTGTTAATATTTAGTGAAGTTGGTATTAATAATATAAGCGTCGAATTACAATTACCAACTTTCTATTTGACGACTTATAAATAATATACACAAACTTATATTACCTAATAGCTGACAGCTGTGAAAGGTATTAAAACTTTTTCCTAACTTTTACTCTATCAAGAAGACGAACAAGGAAAAAAAGAGAACTATCACCGTATTATTCATGTTACAATACATCTTCGTGAAACACTTCCTGACTGAAACCGTTGAAATTCAGCTCTTGTATTGCCGATCGAGTTGTTTTTTCTGCCTCGCTCACAAAGTTTGTGTTAATTATTAAAATTAAGCTTCTCCCGTCTTCTGCTCAATTTATAAACACGATGACAAACAGCCCTTTGTTAAAACACTTGCGGTTTATTAATGGCCGACTCATTTAAATTGAACAAACTTGTAAAATTTTAGATTCATTTAGTCGTTACAATAGTTGCAATCGATTTTGTAAGCGGGGTGAAACTTTAAACGCTCAATTGGAGCCAGGTGAAGCGCCGCCACTTGATACAATTAAATTACAATTTTTCTCTATTCGTAGATTTTAATGATTATCCAAATTGAGAAGTCGTTTAAATCGTGCAATAAATGGGGATGAAACTACTGAATTGTATTATTATATTAAGGGTTAGTTGGGGCACATCACTATTCCAAAACTGTCCCTATACTGAGCATCGCCTGCAGGCCGGTCGTAATGGAATCAAACGACACCATCGACGTTTATCTCAACGGACGGCCGTCACGTACATGTTGCATCCTTAAGGCATAGACTTCAACATACACGACAAGAAAAATTAAAAAGAAAAAACCGATCAGTCGGAGGATCAAACAGAGTGGAAAAATTCTTTTTTTTCCAGAAATCTCTACGAGTTTTCATTAGAATCAAAGATCGGATTTTCCAAATAGCAAATATCGTGTTTAGATATTATTTGTTTGCACAACTGTTGCACATAATCCAATGCAATCAATTTTAAAACTACCATTTGTTTCTAATATTGGCGTTGTGTTTTTTTTCAGGGATGCTCTGTCGCATTCAGCAAAACGTCTACCACAAGAAGATCAATTGCATCTTTTACAAAATCTGACCGATTTATTACGGAAAACGTTCAGTTCGCAATTCGTTTTCCCGGCACTAGGCCACGATGATCCAGACTCTAGACGTGAATTGAGAAAAATGTGGAGCCGCTGGTTGCCAACCGATTCTATGCATACTTTTGAAACAGGTACTGTAAACTTAATTTAATAGCAAAAAAATTTGGAAAAAATCCGCACGGTAGACGCGTACATGTTCAAAATAATTATTTATTCAACAAATCATCGTCCCTTTGCCTGTCTTTTAGATTCAACGAAAATATGAAATTTTTTAATTACAAATCAGCGTGTTATGAATAAATAAACCCCGTTGGAAACAAATTATTTAATATCGTTTAAGATTTGGGAGCCGCACAGTATAAACGGAAAGACCTGTTCGAAAAAGTATCGCTAATTACAATTCTTACCACCCTTAAAGCTTATTGGGGTTATTTTATTGAATATCGATAAAGCTGTAAAAGTTATAATATTATATTCAAAATAAGAGATTTCCGTTTCGTTCGTTTCTAAGGAAGATTTGACAATTCGAAACTGTAGAGTTTAATGTTTACAATAAAAGCCACACCTATACAATTTTCCACTAAACTTTTATTAGATTCGAATAGGACGATTTGAAATGTACCTAAAATAAATAATGCATCAACGAGTATTTCTTTCATTTGGTCTGATTCACTCTCGCAGGTGTCGTTATACGCTTGTCTTATACATTTTCGGTAAGCGGCAAGAACGTATACATCCATAGAATGAGAAGCGTAAAGGGTTTTCGTGTGATTTACTATAAAAAATTACACTAATAAATAATTCATGTGCTGCAAACGGCAACCGAACAGAATAGCAGCGATAGAACTAGAAATAAAGCAATGTCCGTATATGTGAGACAGTCTTGTTTCTTCAAACAACTTATAAAGCTTCAAATAAACGACAAACTAAATCACCATATTCATTCTAAATACGATATGTTCGGTGTAGTTGAACCACAGAAATTTGATTTGGAAAATTTTAAACTAACTTAACAGTGGAGAAATTGAAATTGAAAAATATCTCAAACTTTTTCGCCCCGCTACACATCACCTCGTTCACTCTATAACAAAATACAGTACAGAGAAGTTTTCCAACAATTTACAAGCAAAATTCTACGGATAGAACCGCGAAAATTACTTTGCCTAAACAATTCGTACGTAAACTTCAATAATTGGAAAATCAATTCGAGGTTTTTTACTGTTTCTACTATTCAAAAATGATGTGGATCCGTGGACAGTAATTTTTCCAACACAATCCAAATGTCTATCTAATATTCAATGGATGGATACGTCAGTTGTCATTCGAATTGCTGAAATATTCGCACTGATCCAGTCAACCGTTTTATGATATACGTTTGTCAAATTGCAATTTTCACAATAGAATTTCCCATCGGTGGAAAATTTCGCCCTTACACATCCCTCATTTCGTTCGATTTCTCTTCAGTACAGAAATGAAATTCGAGAAAATTGCATGCATATACCCGACGACAGAAAATAANGCAGTTCACAACTTTTAAAGGGTCGGATTAGGAAAAAGTGGGAAATTTAACGAACGATTTCCCGTTTATTTCATGCAAAATTCAAGTTTATGGTCTTGCTAGAAACAGCATTTCAAGCCGCTTAAGAGAAGCATATATTCTTTCATTTTCCCCATAACTCAGCTTCTATCAATGAATATGGGGTTTAATCCATATCAAATTGAAAGAGCTTTCCAAATAATAAAATATAATTGTTGTGTAGCAATTTTCCGATTTGAAGATTTTATGAACTCTCTTCGGAAAATTCCTTGGGTATTCACAAAACAAGCTTGTATCGCAGAATTTCCGCATTTTTTTAACCGAAAGACTTTGTGTTGTAGTTTAAAATACTCTTTCCAACGACCCGTGATACTTTATTTTAGAGCGAAAAATAAGGGAGAAAAATTGAACAAAAATTCCGTTATTTTAAAGAGTAGCAAGAATTTGAATCAGTTTTTGAGACAAATTCTCTCAACTTACAATAGACACTTTTAACTGATTCCTTGTTATTTTACTGTCAGTTGATTTTCGAACAGGAGTTTTCAAATCTGTCAACATTTCATTTAATAATTCTATCGAACATGTTCTTTTGTGGAATACTATCATAAAATAATCCGACTTATAAGCCAGTTTTTTTATTCCCTGTCATCGGGTATACTACCGATAGGAAATACCGTTTGATTATTTGACTAGCTTCGGAGTTATCTCATTGGCTATATAGACATATTGTCATTGCTATTTCGACACGATGTCAACTAGGGTAGTCTCAAGGGGTTGTATTTCTATATATGAGTGTGTGTGTGTTTATAATATAGGGTTTCGTTTTACAAATTGTGTTAGCATGGTAGTTTTCTCGACCGCTACACGATAAGATCCTTGTTGTTGTTATCATTGCCTTCACTATCAAACTATTCGTTGTTTGTCCCCCCGGGAGACAATATACAAATAGAAGTCGACATAAATATTGGATTTTTAATCTTGACTCCCATTCAAAACAATAGCCAGAGAAAATGTAAATTTCGTGAAACAAATCAAATTCTAAATATTGATTAAATCCGATTTTCTCGACGATAAAGACGGATATCTTTAGAACTGTTTGATGTAGACAAAGAACGGGTAGATGTGTATCTTACAAACAAACAAATCTAACAAGCCTCTATTCAAAGTTTTTAAAAAAATATAACAAATAATTTTTTATCGGAAAAGTTTATCCATGGAAAGTTTAAAGGAAGTTCGAAACTAAAAAAGTTGAAAATCTCACATCTTTCGCCCGATTTCTACAACTAACAAACAGTTTTAAAGCTGGCTGTAAATTTACTTATTGTTAAAAATCAATTTTAAATACAAGAAAAACTACGGGAAAAACACGAATTCTAATACTTGAATTCTCTTTAGAAATTTCGGTATTAATTTTGTAGAGTGTAACCAATTGGAATTGCGGACAAAAACCTGTGAACATTTCAATTCATGTCGTGAATTTTCACTTACCTTCAAAGCGAAAAAACCAAACCCTCCGTATTCGTAAAGATTTCCAACCGACTTATACTGTTTCGAGAAGCATCTGGATTTCTAATTTTAGCAATGGCTTTGCGTGTGTATACAGATCGAGACGGGGAACCAATAAAGCAAATACTTCCCTACCCGAAATTGTTAATATAAATAAAGTTTCGATCCGGTAACAGTAACGGCGTCTCGTTCAAATAGAATTCCATCAATTTATAATATAATGTGTTCAGGAATGCTTAAAAAAATGATACAAGCGCGAGAAAAGAACACACCAACACGCTTACAGTAAATCTGATTGTTTTCTTTCAATTTCTCCTGGTTTTTCTCCACCATCGCTATTGATGTTGTTGTCTCCTATTGTAAATTATGTTCGTCTTTAAAAGAAGAAATTCAATCGGATTAATTTGAAGAATTCCAAAATCCGGCTTAGACCGTAATTTATAAAAGCCGGCAAGACTGAATTTAAATAAATGTTTGGTTGATTATATGATTGCTCAAGGGAAATTACTAACAGAAATAGACTTAATAGAAAACTGATTATATTTCTACACTGAAAGAAAAAGGAAAAAGCGGATTTTAAACCAATCTCGGATACTTAATCACAACCTAAAATTAACTAAATAAATTCAACATTTTTTATTTCTCAAAACAATCCTAATTGATGTCAGACTAAACAGTAACAAATTGAGTCTTTTCTATTATAATTACCTTGTAATTCTACAAATAGGATCGAAATATGCGGGAAATTAGGTTGAAAAATTCATTGTCAACATGAAAAATTGCCGGTTTCTTTCCCTAAATAATTTCGCAACAATAGGGTGGGGAAACTCATCTCTTAAGAAATTTGAGTCGCTTTCACGAATAGTCCCCGTAGAGGCGGCAATAATAACCAGAATTTATTGTAATCGATATAATTTACAAGATTGTTGTATTTGTAAACACAATTCTTTTAGAGATATCGCCCGGCGCATCCACCATTTTTAACAGTTTACACTTGAAATGTCTTAATTTGAATTTATTTTAATGGAAACATAACAGAAACGGAAGTGGAAACAAAAATGAATTAACAGGAATAAACTTTTCTTTAATTTTCCGGAAAATTCCAAACTTACTGAAAGATTTCGAAAGCGCTTTTAATTTGATATGCAGTATAAGACAAACATTGGAAAATTGAGAAAATTGGCTAAATTATAGGCGGAAATTTGGAAATATTTGGAAAAACTCTGAATCCGAGATTTTCTTGTTATTCAGAATTCAGTCGCATATTCATTGCAAAATCTTATCAAAAAAATTGGCATTTTTCTCTGACATTGTATCGAGAAAAAATGTAATTTTGGCCCTCCAATTTTTGTCAATTTTCTGGAAAACCAACAAATCTATTTGAGTGTTTCTTGAATATTTGGAAAGCTCTTTAAATTTTCCGCACACTGGGAGAAAATCGTTGAAATGGAGAAAATTATAGGGAAAAATATAGAGAAAGAAAAACATAAATCATACTCCACGATTATTCTTTGTAACTCAGAATTTAGTCGGAATTTTCCAAAGCAAAAACGCTCTCAGATATTTCTTAAAATGCTCTTTCTAATGTAATTGAATTCATTGCAATATCTCATCAAACAAGGCAAATATAGATTATCAGATATCGTATCAAGTATGGGCCCTCCAATTTCCGTCAATTTTCCAGAAAACTAACAAACGTATTTGAGTATTCTTTGGTGATTTAAGGAGCTCTTTTAGTTTGCCATATAATGAGACAAAATCATTGAAAATTTGAGGAAATTGGCTAAATTAGCGCGGGAAATCTAAATAAAAACGCCCCTTGAAGTACACCGATTGCGAACCTTCAAGTTTTAATGAATTCGTATTTCTCGAATATTAGTAAAACCCAAAATTTTGCTGTAATTTTCTCAATTACAGAACCGAAAATAGAGCTCCGTTACGTCTCGAATTTACATTATTTCGCAATAATTTAATTTTAAAGTAAATTTTGCTTCAACTTTTCGATATTTTTGACGTTCTAATGGCTTTTATTATTAGTTCTTGTGGTTTCTCTATGATTGAGATTCAAGAGGCAATCGCTTAAAATACGTACATACATGCTGTACTGTTTGATAACGGGCGAGTTTCTAGGAAATTTATGACATCTGCAATACTAGAGAGTCAACTGTAACAATAAACTTTTATGAAATTGAAATAAATTCCAAGTTATATACCAACTAAAATATGTCGTATTTTCGAAGCGGTAAATCCAACGAAAATAGAGATGGTTATTAAATTCAATAAAGTAGTTGATTGTTGATAAACATCAACAGGAGAGAATATTGCCGTTATTTTTTTATATTAACACCACAACCTGAATCCGTTTTGACATAATGAAAAGTCATTGTTGTTTATTTATGTTTACCTGACACCGCATTTGGTACACACACAAAGTCATCACACTATTTACGAACTAAACGGAATTTATGTCAATATTCCTAAACATCCAACCACCGTCATCATCGTCAACCAACAAAAGACCTAAACTCGGGGGGATTTTTTATTAAGCACCAAATATAGAGGCCAACTGCGTGCCATTCTTCATAATTCTCGAAAATCTTTCAGTAACAGGATTTCCACTATGGTTATATTAAACTGAAGAACTGCCTCTCAATTTATTACAACAACAATAATTTTCTTCTATAGTTTCAAACAAACACATGACAGCATAATATCACCTTCTATACTAATAAATGCATCTATAAAGCAACACGCGCTTATTAAATTTCAACGCTGCACGAAAACAAATCGATAGACGCGATAAATCGATAAATTCCATAGTAGGTATAGTGGCAAAGACACAAATCGCAACGGAAAAGTCGAACGATTTAATCTGGTTTTGATAACTTGATTGATAATCGTCGGTCAAATACAGACTGAATCTCGATTAATTATAATCAAATTGTGATTTTGTTCTGATCAGAATAGGGAACAACAGACAAGAAAAAGTTGTATAAGAAGATTAATTAAACGGAGAAAATTAAGTAGCTTTTAAGATAACAACAAGACTAAAATTCCATTCACATTAATGATCAATTTTACATTGTCTAATTACAGTAATGGAATCAAAATCGTTTATAATTGTTTGGTTTTCGTAAATTCCCAATATTCGGAGTTTTATTCGATTCTAATTATTAGTTTGAAGATTTTAATTGTATTCAACTTGTCGCTATATTTCGTCGTTAATTTGAATTCACTGCATATTGAAATTCTTGTTTTTTCCCTCCTTTATTCTTGCACATAATTGGTAGAGTTAATCTTTATTTAACGATACGTAAAAAGTGAAACTTTTCCTCTTTTAATTCTCGCCTCCAAGTTTCGATAAGTATCTGCCTTGCTGTAGATATATACAGAGGGTAATTAATGACGTTATAGATATTCAAATTGAAGAAGTTTAAAAGAAGTTTCGCTAGAACTTAATTCGGCCGCTAATATCGTACAACATTTGTGAAAAATTGTTCGGTGGCCAAACAAAATTGCCATTAACAAGCGAATTGATCCCATACAGGTAGCGCTACCGGATACCAATGGTGCACCATTTCTTACATTGACGATGAAATTTATTGGCCCAATAAACGTAAAATTCACCGTAATTTCGAAATGTGTGCGGTAGTATCCAGTCGACTATTTAGATCATTTATATAGAGAGAGTATGTCGTTTTATCGTGTATATAAACGTATGCATATACTCTATACATGTGCACATGAGATTATGTGGGTCCATTTTACGATGTCTATAATAAATCCGAACGAAAACCATTGAAATAAAACGGCACACCGCTGGATATTATCTAAAATTTACTTTATAATCGAAATTTAGACGCTAGGCAAGTAAACCATCTGGTGCCGAAACTCCCAATTTCAAGGATTTATAAAAGGCAAAATTTGAATCCAGTAGCTTATCGTTAAGTTAATCAAAAAGCGCTAGTTTCTAATATTTTATTTGTATAAATAAGACACGTATTTTTTTAATGCTGGAACTCTTAAAATCTCTATTTTTCAGTATTTGAATTATTAAAAAGTATTCGAGAGAGATTGTTATTGTTGGGGTAACTTCAACCCCCATTTTCTATCTTAAATTTGAGTGTAGTCACAAATAATAAATCACACATCGCTTACCATTAGAATATAATGAAGTACCTCTACCTAAAGTGTCACATCAGACTAAATTTTTGTGGCAGCTATATTGCTTGCTGAGTAATTCGAAAAATATTTTAAGAATTTAGAGGAGAGTCTCTGGGGGACATTTCAGCAAAATTTTAGCAAAATTAGTCAAAAACTGTTCCTGTGATTTTCAAAAATGAGTTAGTACGTCAACTGACTCAGAATACGCTCCAGCATTGATTTTTTCGTCTTTTTGATTTTATTCTGGATTGGGTAGAAGTAAAAGTGAAAAAAAATTAAAAAAAATATATGTGGGGACTATTCTTAAGCCATTCTATCGGTTTTACTTTTTAAAATCGCGACAATGTTAGAATCGAGCGTTTTTTGGACAACTTCACGATAAACTCGAAGTTCAAATTTTGGTAAAATGATCTTTAGAGACCCTTTAAATTGCCAAATAATGGCAGTTGCCAGCAGAATTGATAGACCGAAGTGCAACACTTGCTACTATATTAAAAGTGGTCAAAATCGGGTAATTACCTTGTGAATTGAATTACGTTCATATAGTAATGAAATTTCTAAAAATTTAACGGTATTGTTTCGATAATTTCAGGTGGATATTACATAATCGAACGGAAAATGCTCAAACTACAAATTGTTGTGCTCAATACGAATTTGATGAGACGTAACGACAATGATGAAGAGGCACGTAAACAATGGGAATGGCTGAATATGGTCCTACAAAAATTCCAACGTAACGGCGAAACAGTGAGTAATGTTTTTTAATAATATGCCACAATGATGATAACATATACCAAATGTGTTAACTCTACAACAACAGCAGTGTGTCTCTAGATACACATTGCAAACGGACACAGGATGGGGAAAAATAAATGATATTTCGTTTCCTCTGAATGCCTATAATCCGTCCTACCATTCCGACTGTTCATCCCGTTTTTTCGTTCCTATTCGACTCCTGCACATTTTCTTGTTGGGAAAGTTGTAAAAACGGATAATACTAGAATGGTGAAGGTTACGTAAAGATCCGTGATGATGAAGGTGAAACCCACATACAAATCCATAAAAGTACAGTGGAAGAATAGATGAAACCGGAAATTTCCTTAGTTTAGTGAAACTCACGTATTGACTCTTGCATTTTTTTTTTTAATTATATCGCACGAATCGTTTTCTCATTACTTTAACGATAGACTTTTTCTAATGGCACTCATTTTAACATCATCCGTCATTGTGGCACTGTAACGTGTCACTTGGTCCAGACGTCGGTCACACCCCACTGTCTCCGCCACAATGACGTCGTTATCATATCATCAACGGTAAAGTTTTTATACGATTTTACAAGAAATTAACTTTTCTTTCATCTTCTTCTTGATAATTTGTGGTGGCATCGCTCTACAATAAAACATTGGTGTATTGTTGTTAAGACTCCAACAAGTCTTCGTTGATTAGTTTGTTAATTCGTTAATATTAATCATTAAACTTGCCGAAATTTATTATAGACAATAATTTCATTGTTTTCAAGACAGTGATAGTGAGTGAAATGATGCAACATGCAGCATCTCAATGTCTATTGTTCAATATCTGATACAGATAGGTTCCATTTGTTCTCATGTCAACTGTATAAACACATCTTGGTTTGAATTACACTATACTTGATCTAAATGGAACAATATAATTGTATCATCGAACAGTGATATTGTCAATATTGGCATTCCATTTAAGAAAAATCGCCGTAATTTAGGCCAATATCAAATATTTTAACCGAGAATCGGCAGATTCATTCAAAACTATATAATTTAGAAGGAAGTCCAAATAGTTGGCGAACGATTCAAAAAATATTTTGAGGATTCATAGAGTCTAGAGAATATTTTAGCAAAAGTTGGACCTCGTAGTTCACCGAGAAGTCGGTTTTGTTTGAGACAATGTTGCGGTTTTCACCAATCAACTGCAATCAACGGATAAGAATGAGAGGCAGTTTGCATTTTTCCTCTTTCTTTGTAAATTTACAATCTTCGTTCGATAGACGTATGAAAAATCAGTCGAGAAACAATCATTTAGCCAATCATAAGTCACGAAACCCCATTACATCATCTACTGAGTTACTTTGAATGTGCTATTTCGAAAAAATTGATCATTTTAGACGCTGTTCTCCGAAAAATTGAAAAGAAAATCAAAAAGAGAATGGGTTGATCAAGAAGCTTTAACTTTTCTTGATCGACCTCTATGTGTTTCATTTCATTTTAT